>SKCR01015729.1:0-44256 GCA_019454045.1 Zanthoxylum bungeanum
TTGGAATAAATTCATTAGGATGCGTCTCAAGAATTCATTCCTTACTCAGCCATCTTTAATGAATTAGCTCTCATCTTTGTAATTGCCAAACATCATTCCTTCTATCTTAATTGTTTCGTTTGTGATTTTCCCTACAAAAATAACACACAAAATTAAAAACTCTACACACGAATACATAAAATATGAAAAATGAAATTACAACAAATTGCATGAGTTGCCTCTCTGCTAGCGCTAAATTTTTCGTCTTCAGCCAGACATGACTGAAATCCATCTGTCAATGAGGTTTCAGTGTTGTTTTGGATGTCCGATTAAAGACAATCCCATTAGCGTGACTTTTGAAGGGCCTCTTCCAACGGTAAAGTGGCAAAAAGTATTTTGTCCCATTCAGTGCTTGTGCCACATTTTTAACCTTTGTTGCTCCAGTGGTTCCTGAAAAGAAAGAAAGAAAATCAGAAGGTCTCGTATGGTGCTTGACTTGAAATGGAAGTTTCATTCTGTCAAGCTTCTGGGTGATATCTTTGATCAGTACTCCCCAAAACAGTGATGTTTCGCTTGAATGCTCTGGATCTTCATTAAGGTCAGACATTTGCTCCTCCATTTGCTCTGCTTCTAGATCCACCTTTTCTTCACAGATATATTTTAGGATTTCCGTATTCAATTCTTCATCTGTCATCTGTGAAATGCATGCTCCAGAAGTATCAACGTGAGGATGTAAAGATGTGTCTGACATTAGGTCTTAATCCTCTGATATGACTGGCTCAAGTAGATCTTCTTCAAACATTTGTGCAATGCTGGCTCCAAGATCTTCATTTTTAGGATACATAGTTTCATCCTCAATTTTTGTTGGTACAAATAGCTCTGCTTCTTCATCCTCGTCAGAGTCTGAATAATAAAAATTAAACAGAGACTTTGCTGGTTTGGGCTCCTGAACTGATACCTCTGGTTCTTGATACTGCTCAACCTCTTCCTCTAATAAGGTGTCATGTTGAAACTTTGGATACTCGAAGGCTTCATCAGTTTCATCTGAAAATGCTTCTTGAGGTATGTCGCTCTGGTTTTCTGTTAATTGTATCGTTTGATCTGTGAGTCTCTGAATGGATGCTGATTGTCTCTGAATATTTTCGAGTTGATTCTGGAATGTTTCAAGCATTGTATCCAACTTTTCATCTTGTTTCTTGAACCAATCTTTGAGCATGTCAACTATATGATCTTCATCTGATAGTTCTGGTTCTTGTTGAAGATCATAGATGAATGGTAGATAAGATGGAAAATGTGGTTCTGTGAAATATGCTGGCTCTTCGTACCTTGAATGATTCTAATAATTCTATCACTCTGAAAGATATATGCATTGATCGCTCAAGTGGTTACCATCGCATATCACACATCTCCCTATTGCGTTATGATGAGCAAATGTAGTATTACTTGGTTCTGGCATCCAGTGATAGTTAGGCTGGACAACAGGCCTCAGAAAACCGGACTGTTGCTCCCGGATTTGGGATGTAACTTCTTTTAGTAAAGTTCATAATCTTTCTATCTCCCATTAGTGTTCCATTTTTCAACTACCTGAAAAATAAAAGAAAGAAATAAAAATTACCAATAAAAATAAAGAAAATTAGATACAAGTAAATTAGATAGCTTCAAAATTAATAACTCAAGAAAAATAAGTCCCCGGCAACGGCGCCAAAAACTTGACCGGCGTAAACACACACGTATAACGCAAGCGCACGTATCGTTCAAGTAGTATAAAAATATCGATCCCACGAGGACTTCATTCCTACTTTTGTTATTAATTGTTGATACTATTTATTTACAAGTATCTAATTATAGGAAGAAGAGAATGATTGCTTTTGGTTGGTTGAATGTGGATTTGATAAATAAAAGACACAAAAGAAAGTATTAAGGAAAATAACAAAAGACTCAAAAATCTAGGGTTGTGACTCCACACAATATTATTATAAAGATAAATTGATTCTCTTATATATTTGTAATAAATCAGTTTGCTAACCTGGAACACGAAATTATGCAAAAGCCTCTGTCGATGGTCAGCTGCACATACCCAGTATAATGCAATTAAACCATATGTCTATGTTACTGCACATACCCAGTATAATGCAATTAAACCATATGTCTATGTTAACCAAATTACCTGAATTCATTAAGATTAAGTTCCAATTATGACTACCCCCGCCCGACAGGTATATGTCTATCATGTAAGGAAATCTATTAAAGGGTTATCTATCCTCAAGGAAGATCGTGAGCTATTAAATCTAAGGCTGAAACCTAAAATCCCTTCGTCAAGTTCATTTTAAGTTTACCACATCAATCTTATTGGTGATTAGACAACAAGAAGCATTAAGCTTAAGACTCAATACACAAACTAAAGAATTACCCAATATATAATTAAATCAATTATTAAGCACGTGAATATTGTGTTTCATCACTTCCCTAGAATAAAAATAAAATGCTGGGGTTAGAGGATCCACATTTAATATTTCTTATCTAGGAATCTCACTTATTATAATATATAAATTATTTTCTATTCTGCTTTCTCAGGAATTAATAATGTTAAACATTTACAACCAGCCATATAGGCGGTAATCCATTTAGTCCAACTACACCAGCCATATAGGCGGTAATTATCTGTCACATAAAGACCAGCCATATAGTCGGTAAAGTAATTTATATTTAGACCAGCCATATAGGCGGTAATAAAGTCTGCCACTAATTAATCCGGTTAAATTATTATTTAAATATTATAATTAAGTGAGATTAACCTAGATAATTATATTAAATATTTCACATTTTACCCCAGCGGAAAAATTAACTATAAAACATAAAAGTAAATAAATAAAATGCTGTAATAAAATTTAAAAATAAAAATACATAATTTAAATATTATTAATATTTTACAAAATAGATGTTATCCTATGAAATCAGGGAAAAAATCCCAAGGAAAGCACACCAAATGAGGTGCAGAAAGCTTCAATTTATAGGCATCTGGTCAGGCTCGCGTCGCGATGCGAGATTCCTTCTTGCGTCGCGGTGTGAGGTCGTGTTGACTTGGTCAAACGCGTGTGAGATGTTGTCTTGCTGACGTGGCACGTGGTTTGACTTGTTGACTGCTGACGTGGCACGCGTAATCTGTCGGCCCAATAAAATTGTGACACGTGGCATGCATAAGATTCAATCTACTGAGATGCTGACACGTGGCGACCGGTGATTGGCTGATGATGACGTGGCGACACGTGGCACATTGACTCGGTATTGCAGATAACGTGGCAGACACGTGGAGGACACATAGATGACACGTGGATGACATGTGGCACGTGGTAATGCGGTCGAATAGGAAGCTGACACGTGGCACGCGTATTGTCGGCACCATAAGATTGTGACACGTGGCACGACGCATGTTAGCAGATCTTCTGTGATGACACGTGGCATGTCACACGTTAGCAAGTCAAATTTCTCAGATATTGACACGTGTTCCCGACGCAGGTTAGCATGTTGCGGCGCACGTTAGACGTCGTGACGTGCCGAATTACCAAAATGCCCTTTTGCGTCATTTTTGTCTATTTTGGCCTCAAATTGCTTCCAATGCCTCCCAAACTTTATTTATTTGTAAAATAATAATAAAACACATCAAAACATTCACAAAACTCAAGAAACTATACAAAATATTAGGTTAAATGAGTGGGAAATAGTGATATAAATACCACTCATCAACGACTATTTAAAAGAAAAAAATTACACATTAAGATTCAAGTCCACTCTACGCTTTTTGCCACGATCGTTACCAGACCAATTCAACTTGGAAAGAATGTGGTCGATTTTTGGTTCATAAGCTAAAATTTGGCCAATTAAAGCATCATTTTTCCTTACAGTTAGGAAGATATCTTTCACTGATTTTGAAATAAACCCATTTCTTTTGGCATCTTCAAGAAATACAAAAAGAAAATTGAAAAATTCATTAACATTAAGTAGTCCAATGGATTTTTGGTGAATGTTCAAGTTCGTCTATGACACAACTGTGAATATTTCTTCCAATGTGCCAAGCCCACCTGGTAAAGCAATAAAAGCGTCAGCATGATTGATCATTTCAGCAAGTCTTTCAAACATACCTGAGACAATGCATTCTTCTCCATTTGATTTTCCGATGAGGTTTTCCTCTGTCAAAGGTTTTGGAATGATCCTTAAAACTTGACTGCCGCATTCTTGTACAGCTTTTGAAACACATTCCATCAGTCCAAGATTGCCACCGCCATATACTAAGTGCATATTTCTTTCCGTCATAACTCTACCCAATTCTTTTGCAGCCTCAACAAATTCTGGTTTAGTTCCACAAAACACACAAATATTAATGACTTGTCTTCTTGAAGTTATTTCCATTTTTGTTCTCTCTCTTATCTGGATGGGTTGAAGAGAGAAATGACGAGCTATATTTGTGGATCCTGAAAAAGGGCGAGTAATAAAAACACTAGTACCTACAAAATGACAATTGCCAGATGAACAATAAAATAGATTGTGAAAGTCAAAAAGTTTAGATACTGTCGGTAAAAGTAAAGGAAATCAAAACAATAAATTAAAGTAAATCAAAATAATAATTTAAAGTAAAAAAAATCAAGGCAATAAATTGAAAAATATGTACTAGTAGTTGTAATTGTAGCTCACATCTTTCTTTATTTTTACGTCCAGTAATGGCTTGAATAGTAAGTGGAAATGATAACAATAGTAAAAGCAGAACATAGATTAGTTAGTTAGTCATTATTTACTGGATTGTTAGCCAGCTGATGGAGGGGTCCTCGATATGAGACCCATGTCGGCAAATGATGAGTGGTTGACGATGTCTCTAAGTGACCCGTAAATTGGGTTGAAAGTTTCACCCTTGCCTTGACCTCATGGGGAACTTTTAGAGGGTCACCTCAGCAGACTACAAATGGTGCAAGTATGTTAGTAAGATGAAGATTGGAATCCTAAGTAAAAGAAAAAGAGAATGAGAGCGGGTTGTTACCTCCAACTCTGAAAACGATCGGTTCGACGATCTCCTCATCGAATATGATTTGGTTGTGACCTCATTCTCCCATGACTCAAAATCATATGTCTTTAAAGTTCGAGATTATGTGTTTGACCTCGACGTAAGTAGAGAGGTAGTACCAACTCTTATACTATTTAGGATTGGCATTCATTCGATAGAGTCTCTTCAACTATTAAACTGATGGTTCCACAGGCCGGCCCAATTCCAGATCACGTAAAGCTCGATGAGTATCATATAATCATTCAGATTGAGTTTACATGGGGATATGTTTATGATGGACACCGTCTTAGCAAAGTATCATTACATAGGCAGACGAATATCAATGTCGAAGAAAATCGTGCAATGAGCAATTTGACCACCACATGGTCGACTTGCCTGGTCTCATTTATGAGAAACTCCCAAACTAATTTCTTTATAAATGTCAAATATCTCATTGAGCTGATCCAGTTCAATAAGAGTTATGGTATAAGCTATGTCCATGTCCAGATTGATGAAGTCCAATGGGTGAGGTGTTGGGTCGGAGCGGGCTACTCTAACAGAAAAGACTGGTTCTCTTCCTCTGAGAGGGTTAGAGTGGGTCCTACTCATCCAAAGATTCCCACGATGATCGACTCGGTTGGACGTGGAGCCGGAGCATCGTGAGGTAGAACAACGTAGGGAGTTCTGGAAGAAGCCTCGAATTCTGACATTCCTAAAAAGGGATGACCCGATGAGTAAGGTTAGTAAAGTTAAATAACTTTTTTCTACAAATTATATGGGCCTATTTACTGTTAGTTGGGCCTATTATCTTGAAGCGTCATAGCACTTGATGAAGAATTTTGATGATGCAACACTAGAACTTCGACGCGCATTCTCAAGCATTACAAAAATATGTCGAAGTAAATGGATGTGAAGACTAAAGTGTTGGAGTTAGTGCTTGGAGTGCCAGTCTGAATAATGTATTGTATATTTTATTATTTATTAAAATAAAATTTTCATTTCATACCTTATTAATGGTATTGTCATTATGCATATTAAATTGATGTATAAATATGCCAAAAGAATGACATGGACCTTAGAATAGTCTTGTAGTAATACTGGACACTAGGTGGTCCCACATTGGTATAAGTATTACTATTATAAACTATTCTTAAAGTAAATATTCAGAGCCATTGGTTTTGGAATACGATCGAATTCTTATAACCTAGAAGACTAGCACATATCGTATATTGGAATTAGAGTTCCTATGGTTTAACCTGATGTACCATGAGCTTTGGAAGCTCGTATAGACATGTGGGTATTGGTTGGACCAAATACTGAATGACTGACAAGTGATTCCTAATAGTTTGAAGTACACACCAGCGTCAATAGGAATCTCCTCGAGTCGAGTAGCATATGTAATCCTTTGACAATAAGATAACATTGATTTTGAATGAGATCCTCCACACTTTAATGCCATATATGTTAGAAACCTTTCATGGTCTGACCTCTAGATGTTCGTTGGGCGTGGACCAATGCACTCGTTAATCAAATGCGAATCAAGATAAGATCTGTCGACCCGTATATGTACCATAAGAGGTTTAGTTATCCATGTGATTAAGTCACTATTCTTAAAACTTTGGTCAAAGTTGATCACCAACGGTGGATCACATATATCAGAATTGGTTTCTGATTAGTTGAGAAGAATCGTGGACATGTCGGCATGAGATGTGCGCCTCAGAAACTTGATGGTGTATTCTATGTTTCCTACGAATGAGGGATTGATAAACTTATGTGACGACCTCGACTTGTATAGTTGAGAAAGGTCGTTCGTGTTCTTCGCGAATACGATGGTGTCTGGATAGCGTATATAGTAGCTAGGCTTATATGACGAACATGTCTGAACTTAGAGATTCTCAATATGAAGTGTACTCGTTGAGCACTTGGTTAGCTGATTAATTTTGATAAAAGATAATATTCGATATTATAACTATCAACTAAGTTAATCAAGTGTTATTATATAACATTGATTATTTACTTTGACCTAATTGGATTAATTCAATAATTACATAAGGGCTTAATTGTAAATTCATAAATATCTCTAACATTTGAGGATATTTTGGTAATTGCAAATATGTAATTATAGATATTTTTGTCTTGATTAAATTGAATTAAATCAAATAATCAAATTATGAAATATTACACAAGAAATCAAATTTTTATGTAAATACCGAATTACCTCTATACTTTGCATTTTGTTCATTTTAGTCCGAAATTGTTCAAAACAATTTTGAATGATTCTAAATCATTACTAATATGAATTTAACATATCCCAAATGTCAAAATACAATTTGCAACAAAAAACCCAAAATAAATCCACCAAGGCCGAGAGCCTTCAAGAAGAAATTAATATGCATTTTGCACTTCCAAAGTTCAAAACACATTAAATCAAAATCCAATCAACCCAATATTTTACATGCATATACACACATCCAAATACACCATATAAATGAAAAGCCCCAAATTTGGAAGTGGTCTTAAACCCTAATTTTTCAATTTCTTCAAATTGGACAAATTAGACCAAATTAACAAAATCCAATACTTCAATCATGTTTCTTCCATTACAATCAAGTCTCACCACAATGAAACAAATATATAACAAATCTAGGTCATTTAAGAGTGGGTCAACCGCTCTAGAATGGCAACTTGATTTTCTAAAAATCAAAAGTAAGCCTTTTAAACCATTTAAACCTTACTTACATGCATCAATCTTTCAAACAAGTTCTCAACCAAATAAACACAAACTATAAGAGTAGAAAGAATATCAAAGCAACACAAAATGATGCTAAGCTTGTAAAAAACAACTTTCATGTTGAAGCTTTTAAAGAAATACTTACAAAAACCAAGTTTTGTCAAGCCTTTTTTCCTTTTCCTTCAACCTTTGCTCTCTACTTCTTTTGTGTTTTGTTTTATTGTATATGGAACTTATGAAACCCTAAATGAAACAAAACAATATATACTTGAACAAAAATAGCCCTTGGCTGAATTTCAAGCATAAAAAATATCTAGATATTTTTCAATTTTTTGTTTCATTTAATAAGCTTTATCAACTTGTTATCTTTAATCATTACAACTTTAATAACTTTATAACAAGTCAATAAGGCAACTTAAGTCATTTAAATAAATATCATAACTATAAGATATTCATATTTTAATTAATTTAATCATTTAACAATTAAATAATTATTTAAATACAAATATATTAATATATGTATTATATTTACATTAAATATGCAAATACATATATATTTATGATATTAGTCAAATATCTCAATTTGACAATTAATTAATGTGTATTTGATAAAATCTAACATTAAATGCAAATACACAAAAATTAGGAAATGACTATTAGGTCCTATCGCATGTATTTTTCGTTTAACCTTTAAACGACTTATAAATAATCAGTATAATTTATAAATGTTGCCTTAGTGCTCTATGAGTATATTTCATTAGTGAGACTCTCTAGATTCAGGTATATCCGTCACGAAATCCAATTTCGTGTCCATAATTTACCCACCCGTAAATTATGACGACCATGGATAATATCGCTGAATCATACAGGTCGAGGTCATGGTAAATGTATAATTCCTCCGTCACAGGTATCCGGATAAATCCCAGAGATATAGATGTAAACGTCAAATCTCTATAGAGATTATCCAGTCGACTATTCTATTAGCAATCTCTAAAAGAACACTTAGAACTCACTTCTAAAATGTACCACAGGCCCATGGTTTTATCTGATTGCTAATCATATGGACTACATATGCTCTGTACACAGAACTGACGGATCCTATCTCGACGCACATAGGACACCCTGAGGATCTATCTACACTCAACGAACAGGCGGAGGTCTGATCTTAATAGATCGGCGACGTGACTTCCATCTAAGTGTAGACGATGTCTCATGTGCCCACAGTGGCATCTCAAGTCGAAGAATCACAAATGCTACTCAACCCGAAAAGATTCTTATTGACGTTGGAGTACCATCCATTAAGAATCTTCAGTGAGTCATTCAGTGTTTATCCGCTATAAACACCTACACGTCTATACGAGTCTCCAAGACTCATGGTTCATTGAGAAACCATTGGAATCATATATTCCAGTATACGACATGTACCGGTCTCAACGAGTTTACTTTACTGACTAAGTAGTGTAAACTTTGACCAGGAACTGTCTGAGAATGACAACGTCATGGTACAACTCAATATCAGTCGCGACGCTATTGCAACAGCATCATGACTAGTCATTCTAAGGTCATTACGTCTTTACCATATTAAAAGATACAATGTATTATAGAAACTGAATATATTATTCGTAATAATAATGTTTTACATAAGTATTCTCAAAGAAATACAACCGGGAATTGGCGCTCTGAGCACCAACCCCAACACTAGAGACTAGCAATAAGTTGGTTGGAGTTGTGATAAGTGCATGAAAATGTACTTTGGAACATCACCTATTCGGGTTTATTGTTAAATATTTAGTTATATATTTTACATTTTATTATATAATGTGTATCATTATATAATTTAGAAAGTATTTATTATTTAAGTTAATTTAGTAATTTCCGTCTTTATTATTGTAGGAATTGGAAAGGAAAATCAAGGGACGAAAGTGGAAGCTTTAAAGAGAAAATCAAAAATAAAAAAAGAAGAAGAAAGAAGATGTGGGCCCGAGAAAGTGAAGCAATTAAAGAAGGAAAAAGGAATTGAATAAGTTTCAAATTGTCATGTGTTACAAAAGCAAAAGGAGGTGACGTGAAGAAATTGAAATAAAGGTTTTAATAATTGAAGATAGTTGACCAAATCAAAGAATAAAAGAGCAAAGTGAGCCCTTGTGTTACAAAGAAGTGGCGTGAAAATAAAGAAAGTGTAGAGAGAGCCACAATTGTTGACTTTACAAAATTAAAAGAGAAGCAGCTTTGACTTTGGAGAGAACTAAGTTGCGTGGGCCCATAGAATCATATTAGGGTTCAAGATTTGTTTATTATAAAAGCCAAGGCCAGCTGTGTGAATGAGGGGCTGCGTGAAGCTTCAGCGCAAGAAAAAAATAAGAAGAAAAAATACAAACAGCAGCTCACGCGTGAAACAGAAGACGCCGAACGTAGGAAGAAACAGAGGCAGTGATGATGAATTACGAGATGTCTCTCCGATCCGTCGACGTCGTTTCTTCCTTCGGCATGGAGAACGTATCTCCTAAGGAAAAGGTAAGGATGAACTCTTGTATTTGAATTTCTATTTTTATATTTTTGATCCTATAAACTCTTGAACGTTTAATAAAATTAATGTTTGTTATTCTTTATTATTTTCCTATTATTGAATCAAAAAATTATGTTTTATCAACTCCTATATAGATCCAGTCATACTTCTTCTATGTGTGATTTGTGAACTTAGTTGTGATTGGTAAAGTTGTTTTGTGTGTTGGTCTTCTGCTTCAGTATTGTCTGAGGGTATATTGTCGACGTTAGATAGCTCGTAACGATGACTTTGTGTGTGCTGTTAACATAGAGAAAATAATCATTAATTACTTTAGAATTTAATATGCGTAGAATTGAATATTTTTTTATTGTTTGTTTGGGATGTGGAACCCTCAACTGAGTAATAACGGTAATTAATAACTAAATATATGAGTTTGATGTAAGAGAGATTTCCGACGCTTTACTGTTTATCTCTGCTGATTCTCTTATTATCTTTTCATTGTTTTATTTATCTTTACTTTAATTACAAATTCTATCGTTTTATTTATTTAAAGTTACTATTAACGTTTTTGTTTGGGTAAATTAGTTCCTGTAACAATCTCTCAGAGGAATCGATTGTAGAACACAGAAATCGGCGACGCTGTTCTAGGCTCGTGGCCTGGTCGGGAGTACGGAGTAGCCCGCGGGGGAACTAAACTGGAGAAATAAAATGGAGTCGCCACCCAGTGTGAACTGGGAAAATGATTTAAGGCCGCACTCACCCCTCGCAAGGGAAGACCTCAAACCGTTGGGTTCGGAATGGTCCCTTACTTATGTCACTTGTAATGAACGGATTTGTGCAATTTTAACCAAGTCTACTCAACATACATTTGCAAAAAGGTAACCTACACCTAAATTCGTATACGGCTTAAATCTAAGTTTGCATGCTTTAAAAGTTAGTTATCATAACGGCAAACATTCGGTATCACACAATAAGCATGTTGAATAAATACGACTTAAACATAATGTAAATTAAATTCCTATTGCGAAAGAAAATAACTAAGTCATGCTTAAAGAAATAACGTACTAGACCAAATCATATTTCAAAGATAAATAATTTTCTAAACTACTAATTCATGCGAAATAAAATAAATTACATGCTTTCCAAACTATTAATTTATGCGAAGTAAAATAAATTACATGCTTTCTAAACTACTAATTTATGCGAAGTAAAATAAATTACATGCCTTCTAAATTACTAATTCATGCGAAGTAAAATAAATGACATGCCAAACTATTTATTCATGCGAAGAAAGATAAATAACATGTTCCCTCAGGTCTAACCTTTTGTGTCGTCTCTTGGAAGTGCGTTATACGGCCGTCGGAAGGGCTAACACTCCGTGACTCCTCCGGTTCGCTGGTTCAACATTTTCCTTCGCTGTTTCGCTATTCGGCTCGCTGTTTTCACTTCGTTTCGCTGCGGTTTCTGGTCACGGTTTCGGCTTACTGTTTTACGGTGATGTGAGGCTGTTTTGGGTTGCAATTTGCGGGTTTTATTGGCAGTTTTCTGGTCAGATTTTAGGGGTAAATTTCCAGTAATGTAGTGCAGATTTTAGGGACTGTTTTGCGGTGTTTTCAAGCAGTTTTTCAGTGCAGATTTTCGGTGATGTGCTGGCAGTTTATGGAGGCAATTTTTGGTGATATTGAAGGTTGTTTGGGGGAGTATTTTCGGTGATATGCACTGGCAGTTTAAGGAGTGTTTGAGGGCTGCAGTGAGGGGGGCTTTGTGCGTGTTTCAGGGCTGCAATAAAGGGGCTGTGTGCGTGTTTCAAGGGGGCTGCAGTGGGGGGGGCTTTGTGCGTGTTTGAGGACTGCAGTGAGAGGGCTGTGTGCGTGAGGCTTTGGCGTGAGCAAGGGGAGTAGTTTCCTAGGCGATGTGGGATTTTGGGAGAGAGGGGCTGTTTGGCGTGAGTTTGGGCGTGAACAAGGGGAGTAGTTTCCTAGGCGATGTGGGACAAAGTGGAGAGAGGGGCTGTTTCGCGTGAGTTTGGGCGTGAACAATGGGAGTAGTTTCCTAGGTGATGTGGGACGAAGTGGAGGGGCTGCTTTGTTGCTATCTTGGGCGTGGATTTGGGGCTTATTCTAAGGAGATTTTGGCGTGAACAAGGGCTGATTTCGGGGTTGATGTGGCGTGAACAATGGGGTGATTTTGGGTTGTTTAGATAGGCAAGAATGGGTGCACTAATTGGGTTATGCTACCTTAATGAAAGGTATGAATTAGGATGACAATGTTTTGTTGAAATTTGGAGATGATGTGTTGAAAATGGAATGTTGAGGCATGTGTTCCTTAATGGGCGTGGGGGGTTTGGCTTAAATGGTATAGGGTTGGCTTAATTAAATGGAGATGGTAGGCTATTAAATGGCTTGGAAAACTTTGTTGAAAATGGAGGGTAAGTTAAATTTGAGGTCAAATGTGTGGGGTATGCATGGTGGAAGGTTAATTTGGTTGTTTGAATAGTTGATGGAGGGGTAAATGAGTGTAAAGGGCGTGGGCCTTGGTGTTTTGGGCTTGGTGTGGCCTTTTGTGTTTGGGCCAATGATGATTTTGAAATGGAGATCTAACAAGCAACCCGAAGCTAAACGAACGAATTAAATCCAACAAAATGTCAATTCTTGACTCTTCCCTTCCGACGTCCGTTTCTCGCGACTCCCACGACCTAAAAGGTAGTGCCTCCGTACGAGGCTCATCATCGGAACTTACATGCAAAAATACAGTGCCTACAGTCACCCCCACTTTGATGGGACTTGTGCAGTGTGTGACAATGACACTCATATCAAAGTCATGCAATGCATTTTTACTTACCTGGCTCGCCAGCTGCCACCTGACTTTCCTGTCACTTCGAACTGAATTGATGATGCAGTGGGCCTCGACCCTGGGACGCATCCCGAAATTACGATTGAGCTGATTGTGATGGCGAGGTGCTTTCGACCTCTGGGCTTTGTTCCTGAACTGTTGTAGAGAGTGGGCTTTGTTCCATGAGCCTTATGTTGAATGTGATGGCGAGATGCTTTTGACCTATGGGCTTTGTTCCCGAACCACCTGTGTGCTTTGTTCCCGAATTGTGGGCTTTGTTCCCTGACTATGGGCTTTGTTCCCGAGCTGTATTGAATGTGGGCTTTGTTCCCGAACTTTACTGAATGTGGGCTTTATTCCCTGGGCCTTGTTCCCGAATTATGTCGACTGTGGGCTTTATTCCCAAACTGTGTTGAATGTAGGCTTTATTCCCGAACTGTATTGAATGTGGGCTTTGTTCCCTGACTGTGTTGACTGTGGGCTTTGTCCCCGAGCTGAACTGAATGTGGGCTTTATTCCTTGGGCCTTGTTCCCGAATTATGTTGACTGTGGGCTTTGTTCCCGAACTGTGTTGATTGTGGGCTCTGTTCCCTGGGCTTTGTTCCCGAATGGAGCTGACTGTGGGCTTTGTTCCTGAATTGTGGGCTTTGTTCCCTGGGTTTTGTTCCCGAATTACGTTGAGAGAGGTTTTTATTCCTCTGGGCTTTATTCCCGAGCTGTTTTGAAAGTGGGCTTTATTCCTCTAGGCTTTGTTCCCGAACCGTGTAAAGATAGGGCTTTATTCCTCTGGGCTTTGTTCCCGAACTGTGTAAAGATAGAGCTTTATTCCCCTGGGCTTTATTCCCGAACTGTGTTAAGATATGGCTTTATTCCCGAGCTATTTTGAAAGTGCTTTATTCCCCTAGGCTTTGTTCCCGAACTGTGTTAAGATAGGGCTTTATTCCCCTGGGCTTTATTCCCGAGCTGTGCTGAATGTGGTGGCTTTATTCCTTGACTGTATACTGATGTGGGCCTCGCCCCTAGGCTAATACTTATGTGGGCCTCGTCCCCAGACTGATACTGATGTGGGCCTCACCCCCAATCTGATACTGATGTGGGCCTCGCCCCTAAACTGGTATTGATGTGGGTCTCGACCCTGAAACTGCTGCTGATGTGGGCCTTGCCCCCAAACTGGTACTGATGTGGGCCTCACCCCCAATCTGATACTGATGTGGGCCTCGCCCCTAAACTGATACTGATATGGGCCTCTCCCCCAAACTAATACTGATACTGATGTTGCATATCAACATATTGTATTGCCTCTCACGAGATAATCCTGATAACTAAACATATTTTCGTCCTCAACGGATGTTTCGCGTCGAAACCAGAGAATCTTCAAAGTACTTAATACACTCAGATCCGATCGTCTGAATGAGTGATCTGGACTAGACTCCTAGTGTGTGTGTGCCAAGGCTCTTTCACAGCTTAATCCTTAAGTAAACCGACTTGATGATTTTGTCTCGGAGAATCGGATCAGTAGGTCTAACCAACCTAGATGTCTTGATCACACTCTGTGATTACTTTCTCGTACTCAACATGATATGGTTTTCTTCTTTCTTTCTTTCGTCTCTTTCTTTTCTTTTTTTTCTTTTGAATTTTTTTTCTTTTTTTTCTTTTTCCGACACACCTACCCTTTAAGGTAGCATTTCTCCTCATGGTGGTCCTAACACTCACCCATGGGTAGCTTCACGCTTATCGGTTATAGGCGGTCTATATTTTTTTTTTCTTTTCATTGCAAAGATTTTTTTTCTTTGTTTCCAACCATATCATATATCGTAGCATAAGTAAACCAGGGTGGACATCCAGGCAAATGATCATTCACTGATTCATCATCTCTTCGACTAGTCGTCTCGCCAACTACTCAGGCTTCTACTGTTGAGGTCCCGTAATTAAGTGCTCATGAGTCTAGCCGAGATCAACCACTCAGAATACCGGATGAGAGCACATCTCGCACTTCTCGTTTCTAAGGTTTCACCCTACATCAAACAATGTCATCACCGGACATATGCCTAACCATCAAGGACTTTTTTTTTCACTCACTCCACGAAATTCTTCCTTTCAACCGCTGATAGTGTGGGCTTCGCCCCCTGAGGTCCATCCCCAAAACTCATACTGATATAGGCCTCAACCCTGGGATTCCTACCCAAAAACTGATACTGTGATGTCGTTGCTTCTGATTGGTGTGTCTTTGCCGCTTTCTTTCTTTCTTTCTTCTTCAAAACCTTTGAATACAAAACAAACACAAAACACAAAAAGGAATGCAAAATATGTTACATGTATGCATGCATGCATGAATGAGTTTCCTATCCCGTTGGGTTAGGTCTTCCACCAATTCCCTTGATGACCATTCTTCTTTTCCTTAGGCAAAGTACTGCTTCAATCTATCCACATTGATCGGCTTGGTGAACTCATTCCCTTCCAAGTCTGACAGTCTCACTGCCCCATTTCCTGTCTTTTCTGCTTATTCCTTCCGAGGATTCCCCATGTTCTAAACATCGATGAGTATCACAGTGCCAGGGTTGAATGCTTTTGTCAAATATACTCATGTTGCAGGTTGAAAGGAATAGACTCAGGCAAGTAAGTGAAATGAACGTCTTTATTATCATTAAGAAAAGGTTCGAACAAACAGACGAAATTAATGTCTCTATTAAAAATGTAGGATCAAATAAACTAGGAGGGAACAACTTCATCATTCGTAGCATTGCCTTCTTCCTTGGCCTATGGTTCTCCACCGTCATCATTCCCTATTCCCATGAAAGAAGTTGAGTGGTTGAGAGCTTGGAGGACGAAGCTTTCGGGCAGGCCAGAGTTGATCATGTAGGTGGGTGGTGGAATAGAGTGGTAGTTTGGTAGGGGATTTCTATGTGTATTGGGTTGTTCTTTTTCTGGATCGGGTATCTTTTGAGCATCAATGAGGTTTTGGATCTCATGCCTAAGGCGGGCACAGTTGTCGGTGTCATGGCCTTTTTCTTGGTGGAAGTAACAGTACATGTTTAAGTTCATGTGCGGTGGCACATGATTTGGAAATGGCCTGGGTTCCAAAGGTTTTAGAAGTCCTTGCATCTTCAACTTTTCAAACACCTTTGACAAAGGTCTACCAAGATTAGAGAATCATCTATTTCTGACAGTAGCGACCTCAACAGTAGCGGGCTTGGTCTCAGAAGGCCCCCCAAAAGTCCTCATATTCTGGCCATAGACCTTTCTGTTCTCAGCTTCTTCCTCTTCAATGTCCATGACAGTTTCCCTCAACTGTCGAAAATCAGCAATCATCGAAGTCATCCTCCTCAGCTTACCATAAATAGAGGGCTTGGTGCCCTTGATGATCATTTTAATCTGGTCCTTCTCCGAGGGCCGAGTCTGCATTTTAAAAAGCTGGCTTCTCCAGCGATCCATATAGTCTTTGAAGCTCTCATTTGACTTTTGTTTGGTGTTTTCCAAGTCGCGGAGCAACAAGTCAATCTCCAAGTCTGTAACATACTGCTTCAGAAAGGTGTCTGCCAGTTCCATCCAATCTCCTTTAACATTTCTTTCAAGGCTATGGTACTACACCGCGGGTGCCCCCTCAAGCGACATCCCAAACATCTACTAAACTTGGCGCTATGAAAGGCCTACTGAACTCATCACCGAGACATACTGTCGAAGATGGACCCTCGGGTCCCCATTCCCATTAAACTTGGCAATATCAGGCATTTTAAATTGAGCTGGCAGCTGCTCCTCGAAAGTCATCGCTTCATAATCCAACAAGTCCTCGTGTTTCCCCTTCAATTTTTGGGTAACCGACTCCATTTGATCACGGAGCTTCTGTATCTCGGCCTGAGACCCGGCTATTCTTCATGCGGCATATTCAGCCATATCATCATCAAAGACAGGGATATCCTCATTCACCCTGTTTGGAGGCTCCTTACGCCTTTCATTCTCAGAACTTCCCCCAGCATGGGGCACATCTATATTGGACATGGTAGCAGTCAGAGCTTGCAGTTGTTCATTCATTTTGGCGAGATTAGCTTCAATCTGGTCCATTCGAGACCCCTCATTGATGGATTCACTCATATTTGCTATCGGTCTTTTGGTGAGTCTTCCTTATTCCCTAACCCAACGGGAATCTATGGTGTCTTTTCAAACTGCATGTTAGTATGTATGCATGTAATGCATGAAATATACAATTCCATCAAGATTTATATACAAGTTGGCCCATTATAATTTTAAAGCATTTAGTCATACTATTGCGCGGTGCAAACTTGTCCCAGTTGAAAAGGCCTAACAAGTTTATACTTTTGCGATAACATGGCTAAACAACTTCAAATAATAAGAGGCCTAAACACAAAATGGTCCATCGGCATTTTAGAAGCTTTTGGCCCAATTGTCAAAGGACATGAACTTGTCCCAGTTTAAATGGCCCAACAAATTCACATTTCTTGACAAAAGGTCCAACTGAATCCAAATGACGATGGTCCAAACATAAATATAAAGAGATAATTTCTACTGTTCATATAACTATGGTTCACATGTAAGTTTATAGAAGTGTAAACAAAGGCTTTCGCTGACGAAGGATTGCCCACAACTAGGACTCCCCACTCAAGGGTTCGAGTGACCAAGTGAGCACACCTTTTTTATACATTAAGGTACGTGCCAACGAGTTATGGTGTGTGACTGACTGTCAAATGGATTTCCCGTTGTAGATTCCCCAGAGGGAGGGTGGAGCGAGGCTCTCTTAAGTACCCAAGCCCCTTAGGCTCTTATCGCTTGGTGACAGGAATAAACAACGAGTCCTCCAAATTAGTCTATCACAATAGGCTACGAGTAGATGATTATCTAGGTGCCTTCACAGCTTTTCATTATAGAAAGGTAGTGAGTGAAGGAAGACACCAAACCATCACCTAGCCTTAATAATGCCTTTGATTAAACCCCATCAACCCACTGTAGACATGGTTAATTAAAGCACAAATCACAAACATTACAAGACATTATTTCGGGGCCGATTCTCTATCCCCAGTGGAGTCGCCAGACTGTAGAACACAAAAATCGGTGACGCTGTTCTAGGCTCGCGGCCTGGTCGGGAGTGCGGAGTAGCCCGCGGGGGAGCTAAATCGGAGAAATAAAATGGAGTCGCCACCCAGTGTGAACTGGGAAAATGATTTAAGGCCGCGCTCACCCCTCACAAGGGAAGACCTCAAACCGTTGGGTTTGGAATGGTCCCTTACTTATGTCACTTGTAATGAACAGATTTGTGCAATTTTAACCAAGTCTACTCAACATACATTTGCAAAAAGGTAACCTACACCTAAATTCTTATACGGCTTAAATCTAAGTTTGCATGCTTTAAAAGTTAGTTATCATAACGGCAAACATTCGGTATCACATAATAAGCATGTTGAATAAATACGACTTAAACATAATGTAAATTAAATTCCTATTGCGAAAGAAAATAACTAAGTCATGCTTAAAGAAATAACGTACTAGACCAAATCATATTTCAAAGATAAATAATTTTCTAAACTACTAATTCATGCGAAATAAAATAAATTACATGCTTTCCAAACTATTAATTTATGCGAAGTAAAATAAATTACATGCTTTCTAAACTACTAATTTATGCGAAGTAAAATAAATTACATGCCTTCTAAATTACTAATTCATGCGAAGTAAAATAAATGACATGCCAAACTATTTATTCATGCAAAGAAAGATAAATAACATGTGCCCTCAGGTCTAACCTTTTGTGTCGTCTCTTGGAAGTGCGTTATACGGCCGTCGGAAAGGCTAACACTCCGTGACTCCTCCGGTTCACTGGTTCAACATTTTCCTTCGCTGTTTCGCTGTTCGGCTCACTGTTTTCACTTCGTTTCACTGCGGTTTCTGTTCACGGTTTAGGCTTACTGTTTTATGGTGATGCGGGGCTGTTTTGGGTTGCAGTTTGCGGGTTTTATTGGCAGTTTTTTGGTCATATTTCATGGGTAAATTTCCAGTAATGTAGTGCAAATTTTAGGGACTGTTTTGCGGTGTTTTCAAGCAGTTTTTCAGTGCATATTTTCGGTGATGTGCTGGCAGTTTAGGGAGGCAATTTTTGGTGATATTGAAGGTTGTTTGGGGGAGTATTTTCGGTGATATGCACTGGCAGTTTAGGGAGTGTTTGAGGGCTGCAGTGAGGGGGGATTTGTGCGTGTTTCAGGGCTGCAATAAAGGGGCTGTGTGCGTGTTTCAGAGGGGCTGCAGTGAGGGGGATTTGTTCGTGTTTGAGTGCTGCAGTGAGAGAGCTGTGTGCGTGAGGCTTTGGCGTGAGCAAGGGGAGTAGTTTCCTAGGCGATGTGGGATTTTGGGAGAGAGGGGGTTTGATGAGTGGTAAATCTATCACTATTTCCCACTCATTTAACCTTATATTTTGTATAGTTTCTTGAGTTTTGTGAATATTTTGATGTGTTTTGTGTTATTTTGTAGATAAATAAAGTTTCAGGACATTCTGGAGGTGATTTGGGCCAAAACAGTGAAAATCGGCAAAAATGGGCATTTTGGTAATTTCCCGCGTCGCGACGCCTAACTTGCACCTGAGTCTGCTGCTAAAATGCGTCGAGCCACGTGTCACCATCACAGCCGATATGCTAACGTGCATCGTGCCACGTGTCATCATCCTACGGTGCCGACACTCACAATTGCCACGTGTGCCACGTGTCATCCATGTCATCGCCACGTCATCGGTCAACGAGTCACCTCTGCCATGCGTCGTGCCACGTCAGAAGGTCAACCTAGTCAACATGCCATGTCATCATCAACCAATCACTCCTTGACACGTGTCGAAATCCTACGGTGTCGACAATTGATCTCAGCCGCTTTGCCACGTCATCGCCACATCAGCATAATAATTGAGCTCTTAGCCGCCTCGCCACGTGTCGCCTTATCTTCTTATCCGAATTGCCACGTGTCAAAACCAGAGCATGCCACGCCAACTGCAGCTGGCGTAGCGACGCCAAATCCCTTGGCGTCGCGACGCTGGAACCCTACCGAGGCCTATAAATTCAGCTCGAGATTTCAGATTTTGTTGTACCATTCTCTCCCATTTCTTTGATGTAAATAGGGAATTCTTATCTCTCTAAGTTTCGTTTTAATTTTTAGTTTTTAGTTTTGTAATAATTTTAATTACGTTTTGTAATAATAGTAATTTACTTTCTTACTTTTTACAATTTTTTACTATTCATCATGAGGAGGTAACTTCCCCAGCTGGGGTGAAAGGTAAATCTTTTACTATTGCTATTTAAATTAATCTCCCTTAAAAATAATATATTCACTATTTAAAATTTGACTTAAAAAGGATACCGCTACATTGGTCGGTTAGTAATTTAAATTTTAATCTGGTTTAAACCTGACTAATCAAGGATACCGCCAGATTGGTCGGTTGGTAATTTAATTTTAATCTGGTTTAAACCTGACTAATCAAGGATACCGCTAGATTGGTCGGTTGGTAATTTAATTTTGGTTCCGCCTTTATGGCTGGTTTATTTTGGTTCCGCCTTTATGGCTGGTTATGGACAAATATTACCGCCTTAATGGCTGGTTGGACTTAATTTGACTTAATCAGGATACCGCCAAATTGGTCGGTTGGTAATATTATCACAAGTTTATATATTATTTTATGGGAGATATCTAAACTAGTAGAAGTAAAATTAATTCCTTTTACCTTAGCATTTATTTTATTGTAATTTACCTTTCAGTATTTACTTTACCGCAATTACTTTTCAGCATTTTATGTCTTTTATTTTACCAGCCCTAGCTATGTGTCGTAACTAAATTAGTATCTAGGGTTGTGATGAATTTCAATATCACCGGTTTATAAGGGGTTAGATTATAGTTTGGGTAATATAAAGATTTATTTATTGAGTCTGAATCTTAATACTTTTTAATTAACTGACCATTAATTAAATTGACTAGGTAAACTTAAAATGAACTAGACATAGGGATTTTAAGTTTAAGACCTCAGACTCAATAGCCCACGATCTTCCTTGAGGATAGATAACCCTTTAATAGATTTCCTTACATGATAGGAATATACCTGTCGGGCGGGGGTAGCCATAATTGGAACTTAATCTTAATGAATCTAGGTAATTTGATTGACATAGACATATGGTTCAATTGGATTATACTAGGTATTTGTAATTGACCATCGGAAGAGGCTTTTACATAATTGTAGGCATTGCATTTTTGCATATCAGCCCGATGATGAGTCTCGTATGGAGACACTACCTCTTTAGTTGTGAAAGCCGCGGGAAACGGACGTTGGAAGGGTAAAGTTGGAAATTAGTATTTTGTCAGATTTAACTCGCTTGTTTCGCTTCAGGTTCGCTTGTTGGACCTCTGTTTTAAAACACACCAAACCCATTAAAACACATCTCACAAATTAAATAATTAAAATATTTAAAACACATCTCACAAATTAAATAATTAAAACCAATTAAAATTAAACTTAAATCAAATTAAATCACATTCACCAATTAAATTGAACTTGAAATTAAATTAAATTAAATTCCTAATTTAAATAAAACACATTCCTAAATTAAATTAAATCACCTTCCTAAATTAAATAAATCATATCCTTAACTAAAAAGAATAAATCAAATCACTTCCCTTAATTAAAAGATTTTCCCTATCACATACTAAATTAAAAGATATCCCCAATTAATACACAAATCATATTTCTTCTCCAACAAGGTAAACCTCCTCCCTTGGCCTATAAAAATAACCCTTCTCCACACAAACCAAACCTTGGCTGGCTCACTCTCAAAAAAAAAAAAACACAAAGAAATAAACCCTAGCTTATCACTCACGGCCAACCTCACTGCCACAAATTCATTCACACGCCCACTAGCCACATTAAATAGCCTTCACGTTCAGCCCACTTACGGCGCCTTTAACCACACGTTCACGCTACCCCTTTAGCCTTCAGCCTGCCATCACGCCCCACGTTCACAGCCTGCGCGCATCAGCCCTCCACTCAGCTAATTTACTCACACACCTTCATCAGCCCACTACCTCACAAGCGCCCAGCTCACAAGCCACACATCACTCATTTAATTGATCTTCACGCCCTTGAACTTCAATGGCCACGTACCCCTCACACACTCTCTCGCCACTGCACCCACAATCAACACCCATCACTCCACGTTTCACCCAAAATCTTACCCAAACTTCACGCAATAACACTCATCAAGCTAGCCAACTACACGCACTTAGCCCCCAAGACTGCCTAGTTCGGTCACGCATAATAGCCCACTACACTGCCTTAAACCTGCCGCAAGCAACCCCTTAAAACAGCCCTAAAACGGCACTAAAACAGTCCCAAAAGCTTCCCCAAAACAGTCCAAAAACTGCAGCCCAACCAGTCCAAATAAACCACCAAAATAGTCCCCTAATCACCAAAACAGTGACCTAAAACGCAGCGACCAAACGGCAGTGAAACGAGCTTAAAACAACAGCCCAAGCATCAAAACAACGAGGGAAAACGTTGAGTAGACAAATCGAAAAAGCATCGGATCAATCTCCCTTCAACGGACGTGTAACGCCCTTTCTTGAGACGACAAAAGAGGTTAGACCTGAGGGCACCTTTTTACTTATCTTATTTTGTTTTATTTTATTTATTTTAAAATATTATTGCATGAGAGTCGTTTGAGGCATGGTGTGATTGTTGGATGAGCGGGATGTGTGTTCCCTTATGTGGTATATCGGATGGAACCCGGAAGTAAATTCCGTAGCCCATTCCGAATGGACGGTATTGCGGTCTGCACTCAGGATATAACGCCACGTACCACTTAAGATACACGTATCTCGTCTCATCCAAATTTGTATTTGAGCATTTCATAGTTCTAGGCCGTTTATTATTATTTTAAGCATGAGTTAATTTAGTCTTGTTATTAATTTTCAAAGCATGATTGTGTTATTTAGGCATGTTGTTTCTTCATTCTTTATGCATGATGTTTCGTTTAGTTTATGTTTATGTTTAATTAGTTATTTGTTTACTTTGGTTTAATGGTTCAATATGCTCGTTGTGTTATATTGCGTGGAGTTATTTGGATGAAAGCATGTTAGATCTAAGTACATTGAGCATGAATGTTGAATAGATTCGGTTAGTTTATTGCACAAATCATATAATCACAAGTGACATAAGTAAGGGACCATTCCGAACCCAACAGTTTGAGGTCTTCCCTTGCGATGGGTGAGTGCGGCCTTAAATCTTTGTCCCGGTTCACACCGGGTGGCGACTCCATGTTATTTCGTACTCCCAACTAGGTCGCGAGCCTAGAACATCGTCGTTAGTTTCTGTGTCCTACAATAATTTAGTGTCCCAGGTTAATAAATCAATATTTTTCCCAACTATAAGATTACCACTTCATCTTTAAAATAATAATAAAAGAAATCACAACCCTAGATAGTTTTTAATATTGAATTTTCTTAAAATCTACTTTCGATCAATTTATTTACTTGTCTTTAAATTTAGAATCGTCGCCATTTCAAATCAATTAAACAACATGTTAGATACTAGTAATCATTTAACCTCATAAAATTAATAACTTAGGTATTAAGTCCTCGTGGGATCGATACTTTTTATACTACTGAACGATACGTACGCTTGCGTTATACGTGTGTGTTTACGCCGGTCAAGTTTTTGGCGCCGTTGCCGGGGACTTATTTATCTTTTATTATTAGTTTAGGGGTTAGATACTTTTACTTGTATCTCATTTCTTTTTACTTATTGTTATTGTTTTCTTGTGTTACAGGTTCTCAGAAACTTCATGAGACGAACCAGAAGCTTTGAACTCCGACCGCTTGACCCGAAAATTGAAAGAACCATCAGAGAGTTAAGAAGGGAAATGCGAGAATGCCAAGAAGCTTTAGTCAACATGGAACCTGAACCTTTAGAGGTTGCACCACCAATACCCATTCGAGACAGAACCATTCCAGTGGTAGATGGCCTCATTTCCTGTATTGTACTTCCTCCCTTACCAGCAAATGCGGGTGACATCAAAACTTGCATTCAGATGATTCAGCAGACAGTTCAGTTTGGGGGAAATGCAACTGAAGATCCTAATGCCCACATCAGCAACTTCCTGGAAGTTTGCGGCACGTTCAATTACAACCGAGGAGCTGAAGAAGCTATGAGACTGAGAGTTTTCCCATATTCATTGAAAGACAGAGCAAAAGCTTGGCTACATTCACTACCAGCTGGATCCATCACAACTTGGAACACTCTAGCCACCAAATTCCTTGCAAAATACTTTCCACCAGCCAGAACTGCAAAGTTGAGAAATGACATCACATCCTTTGTGCAGCAAGATTCAGAATCCATGTACGAAGCTTGGGAAAGATACAAATATTTTCTCCGGAAATGTCCTCACCATGAGATTCCAAAATGGCTTCAATTCCAAACTTTATATAATGGACTTTATGGACTGATGAGAACCACAATTGATGCTGCTGCTGGAGGAGCTTTGATGGCAAAAGGAGAAGATCAAGCCAGGGACCTAATTGAAGAAATGGCTAACAACAATTCCTTGAGGCCAACAGAAAGAAGTCTGATTCAAAGAATTGTAGGAATATATAAAGTTGGAGCCAATACAGCAGTCAACACCAAGCTGGATCAGATATGCAAATTCATGGAGACTCTTACCATTGGATCCACAAGTTCACCATATGGAGGAACACCAGAGCCACACCAACTTGAAGAAACTGTGAATTTTGTCAATAATTTCAACACACAGGGGAACAATCCATATTCCAACACCTACAACCCAGGGTGGAGGAATCATCCTAATTTTTCATGGAGCAACAATTCAGGGTAAAAGAACTATCCATCACCTGGATTCCAACAACAGAATAAAGGCCAGGAGCAAACAAATGAACCAGTAATGGCAGAGATGTTAGGTTAATTAAAAAGATATGAAGCTATGATTCAGAGCCAATCAGCTTCCATCAAAGCACTGGAGAATCAAATCGGACAACTGGCAATGCTCAGAGTACAGACCGCCAGGTAATCTTCCCAGCAACACAGAACCAAATCCAAGGAACCGGGGGAAGGAGCAATGTCAAGCCATTACTTTGAAAAGCGGTACTGAAATCAACAAAGATGTTGGAATCAAGATGTCCCAAGAAGAAGTTCCAAAAGAAGCCGAGAAACAGATTGAGGAAAAAGAAGCAAAGGAAAAAGAACCAGAACAAATCATTCCACCTCCACCTTTTTCCTCAGCGTCTTCAGAAAAACAAACTGGACAAGCAGTTTGCTCGTTTCTTGGAGATTTTCAAAAAGCTGCACATTAATATACCATTTGCAGAAGCCTTGGAACAAATGCCCAGCTATGTAAAATTCATGAAAGACATTCTTTCACGAAAACGAAGATTGGGAGATTACGAGACATTAGCTTTGACAGAAGAATACAGCGCCATCATTCAGAGGAAGCTTCCCCCGAAGTTGAAAGATCCTGGCAGTTTCACTGTACCATGCACCATTGGAGAACATTACATCGGTAAGGCTTTATGTGATTTAGGTGCCAGTGTTAATTTAATGCCTTTTTCTATTTACAGGAAACTGCAAATTGGAGAAGCAATGCCTAACTTGATATCTTTGTAACTTGTTGATCGAACGTTAGCATTTCCAAGAGGAGTCGTTGAAAATGTGATTGTCAAAGTTGACAAACTCATCCTTCCAGCAGACTTCATCATCCTTGACATGGAAGAAGACAAAAAAGTACCTATCATTCTTGGGAGACCATTTTTGGCTACAGGTAAAACTGTGATTGATGTGCAAAAAGGAGAACTAACCATGAAAGTGCAGGACCAAGAAGTGACATTTAATGTTTTCAAAGCCATGAAATTTCCAAGCGATGAAAAGGAAGAAGAAGAATGCTTCAGAATTGATGTTGTTGATAGTATTGTTCAGAATACTGAGCCAAATCCCACAGATACACTTGAAGCTTGCATCACCAACATTACAGACAACGAGCTAGATGCTGAAATCTTGGAATGTATCAACTACCTTGACAAACCATTCCGATTCAAAGCAATACCACCAGTTGAAAGCTTGGAACTGCCAAAGAAAGATCGAATCAAGCCTTCGATTGAAAAACCACCACAGCTGGAACTAAAGTTACTTCCGAGCCATCTCAGGTATGCATTTCTTGGAAACTCTTCTGAATTACCTGTTGTAGGCATTGCATTTTTGCATAACACCCGATGAGGAGTCTTATATGGAGACAACTCCCTCTTAGTCATGAAAGCCGCGGGAAAAGAACGTTGGAAGGGTAAAGTTGGAAAATATAATTTTTGATGGATTTACCCGAGTTGTTTCGCTTCGGTTGCTTGTTATACCTCCGTTTCTAAGCTCACCTTAGGCCCAAAACTCCCATAGACCACATACCTAACCCAAACCAAGCCCAAATACCCAAGTCAACCCAAGTCAAACCAAGTCAAACCAAACCTATGCCCATTGGACATGATTCACGCCCATTGCCCTCTATTTAGGTAATTGCACATTAATCACATGTTTAAATCTTGTTAAATCCTTACCTAAATAAAAGAAATCAAATAAAATCATTACCAAATCGAATCCAATCCCAAATCCTAATTAGGAGATGCATTCCTTATTAGAAACCAATTAGGAGATTCCTTCCTAATCTAAAAAGGAAAGCCTTTTCCCTTTGTCTATAAAAAGAGACCTTTGCCCCCATACACTACCCTAGCACATACACATCCCTCAAGCAACTTGTGAAGCCCTCTTTGCACGTCCAAAGCCCCTCCAAGAACCCTCATTGCCGCATCCCAGAAGAAAAATCCATCCCAAGGCCGCATATCACCATCCACCACCCTTCACCAAGACAACTCACGACCAAGCCCTTTTCTCAGCCCTCCATTACCAAGTTCCAGCCACCATTCACAGCCCTAAAACACCTTAAAATAAGCCTCAAATACAGCCCCAAAGTCGCACAAAAGACCCCCCATTCACAGCTCCAATTCAGCGCCCAAAACAGTCCCGAAACACCCCTCACTGCACCTTGAACTGCACAGTTTCGTCCCCTGTTCTGGTCAATTTTTGTTGCGTCTTCAACCCATAAAACAGTCCTAAAATCACCTAAACACCATCCCAAAAACCTCCATAAAGTTTCCCTAAAAAATCCCCACAAACGCACCTCCCTAACCCTTCAAAATCACCCAAAACAGTCCGCTAAACCATCAAGACAGTGACCTGAAACGTAGCAGCGAAGCAGCAGCGAAACGGACTTGAAACAGCAGCCCGAGCAGAAAAACAGCGAGGAAAGACGTGGAGTTGGTGAACTAAAAGAGTAGCGGATCATTCACCCTTCCAACGGACGTGTAACGCCCTTTCTAAGACGACAAAAGAGGTTAGACCTGAGGGCACCTTTCTACTTATCTTCTTTATTGTTGTTTTATTTATTTTGATATATAATGGCATGAGAGTCGTTTGAAGCATGATGTGATTGTTGGGTGAGCGGATATGTGTTCCCTTTTGTGGTATATCGGATGGAAACCCGGACGTAAATTCCATAGCCGATTCCGAATGGACGGTAGTATGGTCTGCACTCGGGATACAATGCCACGTACCACTTAAGATACACGTATCTCGTCTCATCCTAACTTGTATTTGAGCATGTTATAGACTTTAGATTATTTGTTTATTATTTAAAGCATGGTTTAATTTAGTTTGTTATTTATTTGTTAAGCATGTTTAGGTTATTCATTATGCATGTTCTTAGTTTATGATGCGTTTGGGTAATGATTTATGCATGTTGATTTAATGGTTCAATATGCTTGCTGTGTTACATTGCGTGGAATTATTTGGATGAAAGCATGTTAGATCTAAGTACCCTTGAGCATGAATGTTGAATAGATTCGGTTAGTTTATTGCACAAATCATATCATCACAAGTGACATAAGTAAGGGACCATTCCGAACCCAACGGTTTGAGGTCTTCCCTTGCGAGGGGTGAGTGCGGCCTTAAATCTTTGTCCCGGTTCACACCGGGTGGCGACTCCATGTTATTTCGTACTTCCCAACTAGGCCGCGAGCCTAGAACAGCGTCGCCCAGGTTCTGTTGTCTACACCTGTTATTATTTCTTCTTCACTAACATTGGAGCAGGAAGAAAAGTTGTTGAGAGTGTTACGAGAACACAAGAAAGCCATTGGCTGGACTATAGCAGACATTCGAGGCATTAGTCCATCATTTTTCATGCACAAAATCTTGATGAATGATGAGTACAAACCCACAGTGGAACATCAACGGAGACTCAATCCAATCATGAAGGAAGTCGTGAAGAAAGAAATCATCAAATGGTTAGATAATGGCATCATTTACCCCATCTCAGACAGCAGTTGGGTGAGTCTTATGCAGTGTGTGCCAAAGAAAAGAGGAATTACTGTGGTCACCAATGAAAAAAATGAGCTAATCTCAACAAGAACAGTAACTGGATGGAGAGTATGCATGGATTACCGAAAACTAAACAAAGTCACGAGGAAGGACCATTTTCCATTACCATTTATTGACCAGATGTTAGACAGACTGGCAGGACATGAGTTCTATTGCTTTCTGGACGGATATTCAAGGTACAATCAGATTGCCATCGCACCAGAACACCAGGAGAAAACTACCTTTACTTGTCCCTATGAAAATTTTGCTTTCCGCAGGATGCCATTTGGATTATGTAATGCTCCCGCCACTTTTCAGTGTTGCATGATGGCTATTTTCTCAGACATGCTGGAGCAGAGTATGGAGGTATTTATGGATGACTTTTCTGTGTTTGGAGATTCTTTTGACCATTGCTTGCAAAATTTGGAACATGTATTACAAAGGTGCGAAGATACAAACCTAGTACTCAATTGGGAGAAATGCCATTTCATGGTACAGGAAGGCATTGTTCTTGGACACCAGATCTCACAAAAGGGAATCGAGGTAGACAAAGCAAAGATTGAAACAATTGAAAAACTACCTCCACCAACATCTGTCAAAGGGATTCAGAGTTTTCTAGGACATGCAGGTTTTTACAGGAGATTTATCAAAGACTTTTCCAAGATTGCTAAACCTCTTTGCAATCTTCTGGAAAAGGATGTGCCTTTCAACTTCACCAAAGAAAGTCAGGAAGCTTTTGAGATCTTAAAACAGAAGCTGGTCTCTGCCCCCATCATTGTAGCACCAGACTGGACTCTTCCATTTGAAGTGATGTGCGATGCTAGTGATTTTGCTGTAGGTGCAGTTTTGGGACAACGCAAAGCAAAGATTTTCCACACAATTTACTACTCCAGCAGAACTTTGAATGAAGCTCAACTCAACTACACAACCACCGAAAAGGAGTTGCTCGCAGTTGTGTACGCTTTTGACAAATTCTGTTCCTATCTGCTAGGTCCCAAAGTGGTGGTCTACACAGATCATTCAGCAATCAAATATCTGATTGCAAAGAAAGATGCAAAACCCAGATTGATCCGTTGGATACTTCTTTTGCAAGAATTTGACGTGGAGATTCGAGACAGGAAAGGGACAGAGAATCAGGTGGCAGATCATCTATCGAGGCTCGAAAATGGAGAAACAGCTGACAAAGAATTGTCAATCAAAGAAACTTTTCCAGATGAACAGCTTTTTGCCATGAAACAACAAGAAGTCCTTTGGTATGCTGACTATGTCAACTACATTGTGTCAGGAAAATGGCCGTTGGAATGGACAACTCAGCAACGGAAGAAGTTCTTCAAAGAAGTCAAACACTATGTCTGGGATGAACCGTACCTGTTCAAACGGTGTGCTGATCAACTACTGAGACGATGTATTCCACAGGAGGAAATCAACAGTGTTTTGCAACACTGTCATTCATCACCATATGGCGGACACTTCAGCGGAAATAAAACTGCAGCCAAAGTTCTACAATCAGGTTTTTTCTGGCCCACTCTTTTTAAAGATGCTTATCTTTTTGCTTTTCAATGTGACAGGTGCCAGAGAATGGGAAATATTTCCAGGAGAAACGAAGGACCGTTGCAAAACATTCTAGAAGTGGAAATATTTGATGTATGGGGTATTGATTTCATGGGACCCTTTGTTCCATCATTAGGAAACCTGTACATCCTGGTTGTTGTAGACTACGTCTCCAAATGGGTCGAAGCAATTGCACTGCCATCCAATGATTCAAAAGTCGTGATCAAATTCCTAAAAAAGAATATTTTCACTCGGTTTGGAACACCTCGGGCAATTATTAGTGATGGTGGCTCTCATTTCTGCAACAAATACTTCGATGCACTCCTATCCAAATACGGAGTTACTCTCAAGGTTGCCACTGCTTACCATCCACAGTCAAATGGACAGGTTGAGGTTTCAAACAAGGAGATCAAGAGAATCCTAGAAAGGACCGTTGGATCAACAAGGAGGGACTGGTCAACAAAACTAGATGATACATTATGGGCCTACCAGACAGCTTACAAGACACCCATTGGTATGTCCCCATATCAATTGGTGTTTGGGAAAACGTGCCATTTACCAGTTGAGCTTGAGCACAAGGCGTACTGGGCACTGAAGAAGTTGAATTTTGATTCACAAGCTGCAGGAGAGAAAAGACTGCACCAACTCAACGAATTGGAGGAGTTTCGTCTATAGGCTTATGAGAATGCCAAATTGTACAAGGAAAAGACCAAAAAATGGCATGACCGAAAAATAGTGCACAGACAGTTGGAACCAAGGCAGCAAGTGTTGTTGTACAACTCGAGGTTGAAAATTTTCCTTGGAAAGTTGAAATCTAGGTGGTCAGGTCTATTTGTGATCACTCAGGTTTTACCATATGGAGCTGTTGAGTTACTGGATCCTAATACCAACAACACATTCAAGGTTAACAGTCAGCGTGTCAAGCACTTCTGGGGAGAATCATTTGAGCGACAAAAAGAAAGTGTCACACTTTCAGATCCAGCCTAACGTTCAAGAAGTCACGTCTAGCTGACAACTTTAAACTTAGCGCTCGCAGGGAGGCAACCCATGCAAATTTTTGTATATATTGTGATTTGGTGTGATTTAATTTTGTGTGTTTAGTTTTTGCAGATTAAGTCATTTCAAGATGGAAGAAGCTCTCGCAAATCTTCACAAGCAATTTCCTTCTCTCCCTCAAAAATCTCTAATGAAAGTTTACAAAGCTCGCTTGGAACGGATGAGGTTACTAACGATCCATGGTGTTCCCAATGATATTCGTTGGGTAATTGAAGCACGAGTCCGATTGGCAGGTGAGTCTTCTGACTCTTTTATTTCACATCTGCCTGGTTGTGGAAGAAGCACCTATGCAAAGAAACGTAGAGCTAAGCAAATGGATGTTTGTTACAAATGTGCACGATGTAATTGCAATACTCGTTGTCGTTCTTTAGGAATGGTGTCTGATAATCGTGAAGACAAAATTAAATTCATTAGGGATGGCTTGAGTAAGGAGTCTTTAGATGATATATCTTCGACTCTTGAGACGCATCCCAATGAATATGTTCATATAGCCATTCGCAAATTACATACACAATTTTAAAAAGAAAGACAACTGTTAAGTCTTGGGAATCTGACTCAAAAAGACCTTGTTTGCCAATTTATAAGAAAATTGGATGGGAAGCTTGTCCCTGACGCATAGACGTCAATCAAGCTGTATTTTTTAATTTGTGAATATTATATCTCTTTGTCTTTTCTTAATAATTGTAATTTGTTTTGTTGTTTTCTTTTATTTTCTCCGACAGAGTCCATACCTTTTTGACTATCACGATATTATTTCACTACTAATCGTCCTCTGGAAGATACTTGTGCTATTTTTACTCACCCTTTTTCAGATATTATAAATTCAACTCATCATTGCACTTTTAAAGACATCCAGAGTAAAAAAATGGAAGCCACTTCAAGAAGACGAGTTGAAAACATTTGTGTGTTTTGCGGTAGTACTGTTGGTACTAAACCACAATACATAGAAGCAGCACAGGAATTGGGTCGAGTCTTAGCTGCAAGGAATATGCACTTAATATATGGCGGAGGCAATCTTGGACTTATGGGGATCGTTTCAAAGGCTGCACAGGAAGAAGGAAGTCACGTTTTGGGAATCATCCCAAAACCCTTGGCAGAGGAAAATCTTATTGAGCCATCAAACGGAGAGAAACTGATCGTGCCAGGTATGTCTGAACGACTGGTAGAAATGATTAGCTGTGCTGATGCTTTTATTGCTTTGCCAGGTGGCTTGGGCACATTGAAGGAAATTTTTATTGTACTATCTTGGGCGAACCTGAACATACACCAGAAACCAATTGGGCTGTACAACGTTGATGGGTTTATGATTTTCTTTGTGTGTTTCTTGATGATGCTCGGAGAAATGGGTTCATATCAAAACCTTTAAAAGAACTCCTCTTTACTGCCAGAACTGCTCCAGATCTAATTGACCAACTCATAGCCTATGAACCAAAAGTTGACCCTATCATTTCAAAGATAAATTGGTCCGAGGACGATCGTGGTAAGAGGCGTCGAATTAATCTGGATCATAACCTTTAATTTCCTGTAGAATTTCAGCTAACCAGGTATTATCTTCTAAACTCTTCTTCTACTGTTTAAGACATTGGGGACAATGTCTCATTTAGGTTTGGGGGAGGAAATTAGTTGATTATTATCTTATTTTTAGTTGTATGTTGTTTTTTTTTTGTTCCAAAATTTTTCAAAAAATACAAAAAAATTGAAAATTTTTCAAAATTTACAAAAATATTTTGTGTTTTTGTGTTTTTATTTTGACTAAAAAGGTAGAATTGGTAAAAGATAGCCGAGAAAGGAGTTTCCACTCCTGAGACGTATCTCAAACCTATTTTGAAACAAGTTAATTTTTGTTTATTTCCTTTTGAATTATTTAATTTGTGAATTCTCCTTAACACTGACTAAAATGGATCTTCATATGCTCAGTTGGCAGGTATTATCAACATACGGACATGAGCTGTAATTGAAAAGTTTGTATTATTCAGTGCTCTAGTTTAATTGGAGGAAGCATCTTAAAAAGTGATGGAGTAAAAAAAAAAAAAAAAAAATGTCTGAGATCCGAGTTATTATTCTGTAAGGGTGTCTTAACACCTAGTGCCCTAAAACCAACTAGTTTGGGAGTCACTGGCCCAAAGCTCGCTACATGGATCAAAGATGCTGCAAAAATAATATATCTGAAGTATGAGTAATTAAGTCCGTAGGGGTGCCTTAACACCTGGTGCCCTAAAGCCAACTGGTTTGGGAGCCACCGACCCAAAGCTCGTTACATAGATGGAAGATATTGTATATAAATAAAAATATAGAGAAAAAATGAAAGAAAAAATCAGAAAAATCAGAAAAATTATTCCATTGCTACAAAAAGGTGTGAAATCTGATACAACTTTAGTACAAAAATATTACTCTCTTATCAACTGCAATTATGACTGTTGTGGGTAAAAATGAGTTGTTTAATATTTTGTTGGCTGTGTATATGGAGAATGGTAAAAATAATCGGAGAATTTACTTATTCAGTAATTTAGAAAGAAACAAAACAATTAGTAATTTTGAGTAGAAGTTTCACCTGATTAGTCACTAACTTCTTTATTCTCTTTTCTCTTGTCTTTTTTGCTTTTGTGTGCATTAGTTTTACTACCTTTTTACTTTTGTAAAATGTTTGTGGGTATCATTGCTGTAAACCCTCACGAGACTACAACTCGTCCACTAGGGACACCTAGGGGTTTAAAGGCTTGTTGCATACGCTAATTGCAACCGTGATCCCTACGAAAGTGGCTTAGTTAATTTTATTTTCATGTATTTTATTTTCTGTTTTGCTCGAGGACTAGCAAAATGTTAGGTTTGGGGGTGTGATGAGTGGTAAATCTATCACTATTTCCCACTCATTTAACCTTATATTTTGTATATTCTCTTGAGTTTTGTGAATATTTTGATGTGTTTTGTGTTATTTTGTAGATAAATAAAGTTTCAGGACATTCTGGAGGTGATTTGGGCCAAAACAGTGAAAATCGGCAAAAAGGGGCATTTTGGTAATTTCCCGCATTGCGACGCCAAGACCTTCTGCGTCGCGACGCCTAACGTGCACCTGAGTCTCCTAACGTGCGCCGGGTCAACGGTCAGAATTTGAGAAGTTTGACTTTGCTAAAATGCGCCGAGCCACGTGTCACCATCACAGCCGATATGCTAACGTGCGCCGTGCCACGTGTCATCATCCTACGGTGCCGACACTCACAATTGCCACGTGTGCCACGTGTCATCCATGTCATCGCCACGTCATCGGTCAATGAGTCAACTCTGCCATGCGTCGTGCCACGTCATCGTCCACGTCAGAAGGTCAACCTAGTCAACATGCCACGTCATCATCAGCCAATCACGCCTTGACACATGTCACAATCCTACGGTGCCGACAATTGATCTCAGCCGCCTTGCCACGTCCGCGCCACGTCATCGCCACGTCAGCATAATAATTAAGCTCTTAGCCGCCTCGCCACGTGTCGCCTTATCTTCTTATCTGAATTGCCCCGTGACAAAACCAGAGCATGCCACGCCAACTGCAGTTGGCGTAGCGACGCCAAATCCCTTGGCGTCGCGACGCTGGAACCCTACCGAGGCTTATAAATTAAGCTCGAGATTTCAGATTTTGTTGTACCATTCTCTCCCATTTCTTTGATGTAAATAGGGAATTCTTCTCTCTCTAAGTTTCGTTTTAATTTTTAGTTTTTAGTTTTGTAATAATTTTAATTACGTTTTGTAATAATAGTAATTTACTTTCTTACTTTTTACAGTTTTTACTATTCATCATGATGAGGTAACTTCCTCAGCTAGGGTAATTTGATTGACATAGACATATGGTTCAATTGGATTATACTAGGTATTTGTAATTGACCATCGGAAGAGGCTTTTACATAATTTAGTGTCCCAGGTTAATAAATCAATATTTTGCCCAACTATAAGATTACCACTTCATCTTTAAAATAATATTAAAAGAAATCACAACCCTAGATAGTTTTTAATATTGAATTTTCTTAAAATCTACTTTCGATCAATTTTATTTACTTGTCTTTAAATTTAGAATCGTCGCCATTTCAAATCAATTAAACAACATGTTAGATACTAGTAATCATTTAACCTCATAAAATTAATAACTTAGGTATTAAGTCCTCGTGGGATCGATACTTTTTATACTACTTGAACGATACGTACGCTTGCGTTATACGTGTGTGTTTACGCCGGTCAATGGGCTGTTTGGCGTGAGTTTGGGTGTGAACAAGGGGAGTAGTTTCCTAGGCGATGTGGGACGAAGTGGAGAGAGGGGTTGTTTGGCATGAGTTTGGGCGTGAACAAGGGGAGTAGTTTCCTAGGCGATGTGGGACAAAGTGGATGGGCTGCTTTGTTGCTATCTTGGGTGTGGATTTGGGGCTTATTCTAAGGAGATTTTGGCGTGAACAATGGCTGATTTCGGGGGTTGATGTGGCGTGAACAATAGGGTGATTTCAGAGGTTGATTTGGGCATGACAAAGGGCTGTCTTCAAGGAGTACTTTGGGCATGACAAATGGCTGTCTTTAAGGGGTATTTTGGTGTGAGGTTGAGGGGTTATTTCAGGGGTTCTTGCGTGTGAATAGAGGGCTGATTGAAGGGCTGGTTTGAGCGTGAATTTGGGGCTTATTTCAGGGGTAGTGGCGTGTGAGATTGAAGGTAGTGTAGGGGGGCTGAATGGTGTTTAGGGGCTGCTGTAGTGGCATGAGTTTAGAGGCAGTATGAAGGGTAGAATGGCGTGTTAGAGGCTATCTTCAAGGGGTATTTTGTGTTGTCTATGTGTTATGTATGTGCTATGAAGGTGTTAGGGAAAGAATGGTGGGATTTTGGGTTGTTTATATAGGCAAGAATGGGTGCATTAATTGGGTAGGCTACCATTAATGAGGGGTATTAATTAGGATGACATGCTTTGTTGAAATTTGGTGGATGATGTGTTGAAAATGGAATGTGAGGCATATGTTCCTTAATGGGCGTGGGGTTGGAGCTTAAATGGTGTAGGGTTGGCTTAATTAAATGGTGATGGGAGGCTATTAAATGGCTTGGAAAACTTTGTTGAAAATGGAGGGCAAGGTAAATTTGAGGTCAAATATGTGGGGTATGCATGGTGGAAGGTTAATTTGGTTGTTTGAATAGTTGATGGAGGGGTAAATGAGTGTAAAGGGCGTGGGCCTTGGTGTTTTGGGCTTGGTGTGGGCTTTTATGTTTGGGCCAATGATGATTTTGAAACGGAGATCTAACAAGCAACCCGAAGCTAAACGAGTGAATTAAATCCAACAAAACGTCAATTCTTGACTCTTCCCTTCCGACGTCCGTTTCTCGCGACTCCCACGACCTAAAAGGTAGTGCCTCCGTACGAGGCTCATCATCGGGACTTACATGCAAAAATTCAGTGCCTATATCGACACCCCAGCTATACTGCGATAACCGTAAGTTATTTTTGGGCGTAATCAAAATTTGGCACCGTTACCGGGGAGATGGTTTACAAGCAAAAGAAGTAGGTTTGCTTAGTTAAACACAAAGCGTTAACTTTGTTCCTTATCTTTTTTTATTATTATTTATTTTATTTTATTTTATTATTTTATTTATTATTTTTATCTATTTATTTTAATTTTTAGTTTAATTTTTTAATTTTATTTTTATTTGATTCTTTTTATTTTTATTTCCAGTCTTTTATTTATTTATTTTTATTTCAGTTTCTGTTTTTGTTTAGATTTTTATTTTTAGTTTATCTTTTTATTTTATTTTATTTTTTGATTTTATTCTCGTTTCTCGTATTAATTGAGGTTTTATTGCATGTCTAGATGTATGGATAGATTTGGTAGATTTGTTAGGGCTTAAGAAGAAGACTCAGACTCAGACCACATATTTGAAAATCTTTTTGCCACACCATCTGCGTCTATCGCACATAATATGAGTGAATACGAGAGACCACCCAAGAGGTCTCTTGAATAGTACCTCCACCCAACTCGCATAGTTACACCATCGTGCATAATGTTTCCCCCTAATGCACCACATATAGACTTTAGGCCTGGAATGATACATTATCTTCCAAATTTTCACGGTTTAAAGAGCGAAAATCTTTATGTGCACATTAGGGAGTTTGAAGAAGTTGTAGCTACTTTTCATGACCGGTTTGGGACTACCGACACAATTAGACTTAAGTTCTTCTCTTTTGCCCTTAAGGATAAAGCTAAAAGCTGGTTGTATTCTTTAATACCTAGGTCAATAGGAACATGGAGCGAGATGACACAAGCATTTTTTAATAAATTTTTCCCACACCATAAGACGAATGCCTTGAAAAGACAAATCTCCACTTTCTCCCAGGGAGACAGTGAGACCCTTTATCAAACGTTGGAGAGGTATAAGGAGATGTTAGCGAGTTGTCCTCACCATAAATATGAGAGTTGGCGCTTAGTGAGCTATTTCTATGACGGTCTAATGCCTAGAGAGCGCCAATTTGTAGAGACAATGTGCAATGGTGAATTTATCTGAAAGGACCCTGATAAAGAGTTCGAGTATTTAGATGAACTAGCTAAGAAATCTCATATATGGACTGAACCAAATGCCTTAGATAGCACTGATAGGACACACCCCACTTCTTCTAGCAGAAGCCTACAAAACTTTAGGGAAGATGATAATCTGAAGGCACAAGTTGAGCTACTAACTAGACAAATAGGAGCCTTACAAGCCAGAGATAGCAAAACCATGCATTCAATCACCCAGCTAGAACCCCAAGAGTGTCCTGTGTATGGTGAGATGAGGGGAACATATGAAGAATAATGCAATGCATTAGGGACGTATCAGAAGCCTTACACATCCTATTCGGATACCTATAATTCTAGTTGGCGGAACCATACCAATCTTAGTTGGAGACAAGAGTCTCATCAGCAGAGTCAAACACCACCACCTAGAGGTTATAGTACTCCTCAGTTTCACGCACCTATCGTTCCTATGAATTCTTTAGAGGATACAGTGTAAGCATTTGTGGAAGCCCAGAAGGCGATTGTGGAAGACCAAAATAAAAAAAATCAAATGTTTAAGTCATTGATAGCTCAGGTAGCTGAAGATAATATGGAGATTAAGAGTCAGATCTCTAAGTTAACTAATGTCCTCAGTGTCAGGCTGATAACGAAGCAGCCAATGTAAAAGGTGTTAATGCTATATTCACTAGGAGTGGTAAGGAGGTTGGCTGGCAGGACACTTCCAACACCAAAGATGACCCCAAAAATAGTGGTATAGGTACTCCTCAGGAAGAACCAGTGCCACTTTTTCAACCAATAGTACCTTTCCCACAAGCACTTAGGCCCACTGTGAGAGCTCCAGACCCTAATGGTGAGATCCTAGAACATCTGAAGCAAGTAAAGATTAACCTTCTGCTATTACATGTGATAAAACAAGTTCCAACTTATGCGAAGGTTTTGAAGGATCTATGCACCATTAAAAGAAATCATAATGTGAAGAAGACTGCATTTCTCACAGAGCAGGCTAGTGCAGTAATTGAGCAGCGGACCATACCTAAGTATAAAGATTCGGGATGTCCTACTATTACCTATCATATTGGCACACATGAGTTTGGTTAAGCATTATTAGATTTAGGTGCTAGTGTTAATCTCATGCCATATTCGATCTATGTGCAGTTAGGGCTTGGTGAGATTAAACCTATATCAGTAGCTTTACAGTTAGTTGACCGATCCACTAGAACACCACAGGGAGTAGTTGAGGATGTTCTAGTTCAAATCAATAAAATCTACTACCCTGTTGATTTCTTTATCTTAGACACACAATCCATGGTTAATACTGAGTCAAAAATCACGCTTATCTTAGGGAGACCTTTTCTTGCTACAGCTAATGCCCTTATTAACTGCAGGAATGGTCTCATGAAGCTATCATTTGGAAATATGACTCTAGAGGTGAACATTTTTCATGTTGAAAAACAACCACGGGATGATGATGAGTGCCAAGGTACATATATGCTAGAAACAGTCCTACCAGAAACAGCTTCTTTACAACCTGCATCAAATCCTCCTGAACTGAAACTGGTCCCAAAGAACCAAAAAGTGAGAAAAATAAGAGTCCATGCTCAATTGATGATGATATCTGGGAAGTTAAAAAGAAGGGTGAACCAACTTTTACATGTGTGCAGCTTAAAATTCCAACCTCCAGATCCTGGGGGATCAACAAATAAACTGCACCATCCAGCAAAAAATCATGTTTCATGCCTTCATCAGTTCACTACATGGAAACCACCATGACAGCTTAAGTGGTTACGTCTGGCTGAAGACGTTAAACTTAGCGCTAGCGGGGAGACAACACTTACATATACATTTATTTTATTTATTTTATTTTCTTTAGTTTTATTTTATTGTGTGCTAATTGCATGTTTTATTTTTATTGTTTGCATAAGTCTTTTTGTAGGTCTCAGTGCCACCTACACAGCCACACAACTAAAGTCTCACCAGCAGGAACCTGATCAACTTCGCGCCTGGTAGTGTTGTTCCTTAATCATTTTTCTTTATCTTTATCTTATATTGAGGACAATGCAAGTTTTAAGTGTGGGGGTGTATGCATGCGCATGATTACCTGTTATATGTTTAAAAAAGAAAAAAATAAATTAATTATTATTTTTTTTGTCTTTTTTTAGTCCTTAAGAGTTAAGCATAAGTCCAATGATGATATTGTTCGCTTTAGGGTGAAATCTTAGAAACGATAAGTCATTTAATGTACTTTTATCTGATGCTTTGAATAGTTTATCTATGTTAGACTCGTAAGCACTTAATTATAGGTTTTAGCAGTGAAAGCCTATGTAGTTAACAAGGTGACTAGTTGAAGAAATTACATATCGATGAATGACACCGTTTGGTTAGATGTCTATCCTGATTTTCTTGTGTTATTACGTGTGGTATGGTTGAAAATAAAAGAAAAAGTCTCTAAAAGAAAGAAAATAAACCACCTATAACCGATAAGCGTGAAGCTACTTATGGGCGAGTATTAGGACCACCATGAGGAGAAATGCTACCTTAAAGGGTAAGTGTGTTGAAAAAAGAAAATAAAGAAAAGGAAAATGTTCAAAAAGAGAAGAAAAAAAGATAGAGACAAAGAAAAAAATATATATAAATCATACCATATTGAGCACATAAAAGCAATTGCAGAGTTTAATTGAGATATATAGGTTGGTTTGACCCATCGATCCCAATTTTTAAACGAAATCATTGAGTTGGCTTACCTAGAAATCAAGCTGTGAATAAACCTTTACACACAGACTCATTGTGAGTCTGGCTTAGATAATTTATTCAAGGACTTGGATTTGAGTTGCATTGAGTACTTTGAAGGTTCTCTGATTTCATTATTAGGCATTATTTGAGGACAACAATATGTGCAACTATTGTGACTAGTTTGTTTTGTCATTTTTAAAGGGTAGGTGTGATGAAAAAAGAAAAGAAAGAAAGAAAAAGTTCAAAACGAGAAGAAAAAAAGATAGAGACAAAGAAAAAAAAATATAAATCATACCATATTGAGCACAGAAAAGCAATTGCAGAGCTTTATTGAGATATTTAGGTTGGTTTGACCCATCGATCCTAATTTTTAAACGAAACCATTGAGTTGGCTTACTTAGGAATCAAGCTGTGAATAAACCTTTACACACACACACTGTGAGTCTGGCTTAGATGATTTATTCAAGGACTTGAATTTGAGTTGCATTGAGTACTTTGAAGGTTCTCTGATTTCATTACTAAGCATTATTTGAGGACAACAATATGTGTAACTATTGGGACTAGTTTGTTTTGTCATTTTCAGTTTGCATGATTGTGTGTTTTAAATGATGTTTGTGGGTGTCGTCGTTGTAAGCTCTCACGAGACTATAACTCGTCCACTAGGGACACCTAGGGGTTTAAAGGCTTGTTGCATACGCTAAATGCAATCGTGATCCCTACAAAAGTGTCTTAGATAATTTTCTTATTTATTTAGTTTTTATTTTATTTTGCGCTTGAATTGCTAGGGACTGGTAATAAGCTGGTTGGGGGTTGTGATAAGTGCATGAAAAATGTACTTTGACACATCACTTATTCGGATTTATTGTTAAATATTTAGTTATATATTTTATATTTTATTATATAATTTTTATCATTATATTAATTTAGAAAGTATTTATTATTTAAGTTAATTTAGTAATTTCCGTCTTTATTATTGCAAGAATTGGAAAGGAAAATTAAGGACGAAAGTGGAAGCTTTAAAGAGAAAATCAAAAAAAAAAAAAAAAAAGAAGAAGAAAGAAGATGCGGGGCCGAGATAATGAAGTAATTAAAGAAGGAAAAAGGAATTGAATAAGTTTCAAATTATCATGTGTTATAAAAGCAAAAGGAGGTGACGTGAAGAAATTGAAAGAAAGGTTTTAATAATTGAAGAGAGTTGACCAAATCAAAGAATAAAATAGCAAAGTGGGCCTTTGTGTTACAAAGAAGTGGCGTGAAAATAAAGAAAGTGTAGAGAGAGCCACAGTTGTTGACTTTACAAAATTAAAAGAGAAGCAGCTTTGACTTTGGAGAGAACTAAGTTACGTGGGCCCATAGAATCATATTAGGGTTTAAGATTTGTTTATTATAAAATCCAAGGCCGGCTATGTGAATGAGGTGCTGCGTGAAGCTTCAGCGCAAGAAAAAAATAAGAAGAAAAAATGCAAACAGCAGCTCACACGTGAAACAGAGGACGCCGGGCGTAGGAAGAAACAGAGGCAGTGATGATGAATTACGAGATGTCTCTCCGATCCGTCGACGTCGTTTCTTCGTTCGTCATGGAGAACTAATCTCCTAAGGAAAAGCTAAGGATGAACTCTCGTATTTGAATTTCTATGTGTATGTTTTTTATTCCTATAAACTCTTGAACGTTTAATAAAATTAATGTTTGTTATTCTTTATTATTTTCTGATTATTGAATCCGGAAATTATATTTTGTCAACTCTCATATAGATCCAGTCATGCTTCTTCTATATGTGATTTGCGAACTTAGTTGTGACTGGTAAAGTTGTTTTGTGTGTTGGTCTTCTGCTGCAGTATTTCCTGAGGGTATATTGTCGACGTTAGATAGCTCGTAACGATGACTTTGTGTGTGCTGTTAGCATAGATACAATAATCATTAATTACCTTAGAATTTAATATGCGTAGAATTAAATATTTTCCGGTTTGGTTTGGGATATGAAACCCTTAACTGAGTAATAACGGGAATTAATAACTAAATATATGAGTTTGATGCAAGAGGGATTCCCGACGCTTTGTTGTTTATCTCTGTTGATTCTCTTATTATCTTTTCATTTTTTTATTTATCTTTACTTTAATTACAAAATTCTATCGTTTTATTTATTTAAAGTTATTGTTAACGTTATTGTTTGGGTAAATTAGTTCCTGTAACCATCTCTTTTAGGAATCGACACCCCAACTATACTGCAATAACCGCAAGTTATTTTTTGGCGTAATCACCTAACGCTAGAGTTCTGGACGGACATCACCTATGTCCGGCTTGGTTTAAATCGTCAAGTCTAGCCGGATAAGAGTTTGGGACATCACTGATTTAGCCACGCATCCATATGAATGATATGGGGTTTCCCCGGTATTTTCTCAAAAAAAATGTAGTCAAATGATCATGGCAGCACCATCTTATTTTGATTTCTAGTTTAGTTTATTGCAGATCCAATGGATTTTACTAGCTCAAAAGTCGCCAGCTTGCTGCCAGGAAATGGTTTCCAATGATGTGTAACATATGCAAAAGATATCATATTTAATAGAGTGAATTGATTTTTAGTTTCCATGACCATGAATCTACAAATGGAAACTCTACTGGCTTATTTGACGATGGCTTGATGCAATAAATTGGTTCAGAGCTGTGCTTTCATATTTGGTGGAGAATTTAAGGCGTATGAGGACTATCGATTGTTATTAAATTTTGAACATCAGTTATTTAGCAAATTTTGTTAGGATAATTAAGTTTTTATTCAGCATGAGGCTTAACTTTACTTTCTCATAATCTCGATATTTCACCTATATAACAAAAATGATAAATTATGAGCTTTTGACTTTGTAACTCCTAAGCCTCAATGTAACAGTACAAAAGAAATTAAAAAGTCATCAGATACACCTCTCAAGCTTTGCCCTGACCCTTATCGGAAGGCCATAAAGTAGAATAAATTCGGTGGCATCAGTCTGGTCATTTATGTGTTAGCTCTCAAACGAAGAGATATCTTGCTTGTACAGGCTGTTGGGGCTTGTCTGTTGTGATTCACCGATTAATTTAGAGTGTATTTGAGGAAAAATCGAATTGTAATTTTATTACTACAAGAATAAAATTCAAGTTTACAACTAGAAACTTACTCTCAAGCTCTCTACTTGGAGCTTACACACACTTTGGGATGGTTACAATGGTTCTGAGGGCTCAAATTTATAGTGCCCAAACCGCGTGAACAGTGCCACGCGGTTTGGCACAGCTGCTGCCAACTTTACTGCCAGCTTCATCCTGCTGGCTTCTGGCTTCTTCTACTTTCGGTGGTAATGACAGCAAGCAGTGAGCTTGATGTCTTCAACCTCAACAAATCTCCCCCTCGGTGAAGATTTCCCAAAATCTGAGCCGACCATCATGTTGGGTTCTTATAAGGTCCCAAGAATCATCAAAATCAAGCATAAAAACGCATGAATACATCAAAGGATAATGGCGGAATCATATACTCACAATGATTGGATTTGATGCATCAAAGAACACAAGTCTTCAAGCTCTCTCCATAAGCTCGGCAATGGCTTCTCCATGGACTGGACTGCTCGGTTTTGGGCGTTTTTGTGTCTCCAAAATTCGGCCATGGAAGACCACCATTGAAGCTCCAAGCTTCAAGCTCCAAAAAACAAATCCAAGCTCACAAATTCGTTTCCCTATCACCATAATATAACCCATATGTGTGCTAGCACTCTTTCTTCATGCTTGTTCTCGGCAAAACTGCAGAAAAGGAAGCAAGAATTCGGCTCCAAGCCGTGAGAGGAAGAGAAGAGAAAAGGGAGGGAAAAATGTTTCTCTTAGAAACCGTATTCTAGGTTAGTGGAGAGAGAAAAAGAAAATGGTTTTTATATTTATTTGA
>SKCR01015730.1:0-67556 GCA_019454045.1 Zanthoxylum bungeanum
ATTTTTGGTAAAAAGATCAATTTACACAACTCTCTTTTCTCTCTCATATTGCCGAAAACTGCATGCAGTTTTTGCTCTCCATTTCTTCAATTTTGTTGCCAAGGTTTGAAGAAGAAGTTGTGCATTGAAAAATCACAACAAAGGCTAGCACCTTCAAGGATCATAAAGAGGTGATAGGGAAACCATCAAAGAGCTTGGAATACACAAAGCTTGGAGCTTTCCACCTCTTCTCTCTTGGCCGAATCATCCCAACCTTGGAGCTTCCATTTTGGTTGATTTTTCTCATCAACAAAGCATTGTAAGTATGATTCCGCCATACTTCAAAGTTTAATATATATTCATTTATTATATTTCATATGCTTAATCTTTGTTTGGGACATATTATAGAAACCAACAATGGTATCATTGAGCTAGGTTAAGCATGGAAATATTTAGGTTAAAATTTGGGTAAAATTGATTGAAGCATGTTCTTGTGAAATTTGATGAATGAGTATGCTTATATGTATGTAAATGACATTAATATGGAATCAATTTTATGAAAAATGCATTGGATGATTTTTCCCCCAAATTTATGCCTTGGCCGAATGTGTTGCAACATTGGATGTGTTGGATTTTTTGTGTTTAAGATCATTGGATGACTTAGAACGTATACGGGACGTAGATTAGTAATTCAATCGGATTGAAAAACAAATCGACACAAAAAACTCACCTTGGCCGAATGCACAAGGACATGAAAAGGAGTTGATTTTTTGTTAAAATTAATGTTGGACATTTATTTTGAAAATACATGATTAATAAATTAAATGGGTATTTTTGAAATATTTGGTTTAATATATTAATCTTGGTATTACACTTTAATTAATTGGACTTTAATGTTTGGAATATTAAAATTTAATTAATGGGCTTAATTGATGAATTGGGCTTTTAATATTGTATTTGGGCAAAATGGGCTTGGTTGGACCAAGTAGATTTGGACCAAAAGGATTGGATCCAATTTGGGCCTAATCCCTCCATTAAGTCCAAATATAATAAATGGGCTTTAATAATTTAATTGGGCCTTATGGGCTTAAAATTGGTTTTATGGCATTAAGGGTGATTCCTTATTTGGGCTTGTAATTGGGTTTGACCCACATTGACCAAAGCCCAAGCCTTAATAAATCAATTGAAAGCCCATTTGACTTGAATTAAATTAAACATTGGATGTTAGTTGGGCTTTGAGACCCAATAGAATTAGATTTAGAATCTAAGTCTTTAAAGCACATTAAACTGTAAACATTTAATTTGGAATTAAATAATTGAATTAGTATTGAATACGAATTAAATCAGATTTAATTAGTAGTTCGATATAATTCGTGAATTCGTACCTTATGTACTTATTCTCAATCGAGTTGGACTCGCGCAAAATCAAACCGTTGTTTGAACATTGGATGATCACTTAAACAAAGACTAATTAATTGGATTAGATTGGTTGTAAAAGCATGTCTTGTTTGAATATATATGATTGTGATGAATGAATAGTGTATATCGGATGGATATTAGAAGGGAAAGGGTAATTTTAGAAATTATTGTAAATTTGGAATTTATAAATTGGACCTGCGTGTCCAGCCTTATCTCTTTATCTCTTGTATTCTCTTCTCACCTAATTCCCCTCAATGTAAATGAGGTTTCTCTTATTGTATTATGTAATTGGGTAGTAGAAGTAGAATAGTGCTAGCGGGGAGGGGGAGAGGAAAGGGAGTGATTTGTTCTAGGAACAAGTTGTTTATATATCCATCCGCATATCACTATTAATTTACTTTACGCGCTTTATGATGTTTTAGAAGCATGCTTAAGGGTGTATATGATGATGAGACCTAACAAAGATAAATAAATTGGTTGCCAATTACGCGAAAATCCCTCAATTTATATTAAGCAAATATCCTTCCATTGAATGATTCTTGTTCAAGATCCGAAGTTGGCATTGGTTTGTTTTTGACCAAAGTCAAGACCTTTGTCAATCAAGGATGTACTTGAATCATGAGAGTTTTGTTGCATATCGGTGTCTTGTCCAAATCGTGATTTTTATTGGCCAAAGTCAAGATCACTTTTTGTCCAATGACATTGATTACGAAACTTTCCTCGTCAATGGGTCCCGCTTAACTGGAATCATTAGGTTTTTTTTTGGCCAAAGCCAAGGCCTAGATGATTCGGAGGATAGGGTTAGGAAAATGTATGGACATTGACATTATATATATGTTTCGGACTTGGATGTCCACCTAACGGATCTAGGAATTGGATGAGATCCAATTGATCATAGAGATCTACCTAAGTTAAATAGCATGCATTTTTATTGGCCAAAGTCAAGGTGTGTGTTATTTAACGGGATCCTAGCCCACTAGGAAATTCGATTTCCCGAGTTCTCTAGAGAGGGTTAGAGACTTGAAGAAAAAAGTGGGAGGCTATTATTGACTTTGCAATTTCGTTCAGATATTTAGCCTTACGCGTATTTCAAAATTATTTCGTCAATTTTTAATAATTAGTTGGACTAATATATTGTTATTTTACTTGTAACAGTTTGACTGTACCCATAACATCATTGACTTTATAGTTGGACTATAGTTGTCAAGATGACTGGCAAAGGTAATATCCGCGACATAATATGCATGCGATAATGTCTTCAAAGGGACAAACTTTGCCGACTGGGAAATGAACCTCAAGATAGTGCTTGGGGCTGAGAGGGTACTGTATACTATTCAGAGGCCTCTCCGCCTAAACCACTGAGCCATTGGAGCTAGAGTTATGGAAGACTCATAGTGACGATTGTGATCAAGCTCAGTCAGTTATGCTAGCTGCAATGACCCAGCATTTCAGACGCCAGTACAGGGACTTGGATCCCTATAACATGATGGCAAGATTGCGTGATCTCCACCGCACCAATAAGCGGATGGAGAGGTACGAGCTAGTAAGGAAACTCTTCCGCTCCCGGATGACAGACGGCGCATCAGTTGAGGTCCATGGGACTCAAATGATCGCTAACATTGATGAGTTAGCCAAGATGGGCATTATCTTGGAGGCAGAGCTGACGATTGATATGCTATTACAATCGCTGCCCGATACTTGGAAACAAATCATCATCAACTATAAGTTGATGGATACTGACGACACTCTTGGAGAGTTGTTGTCCGTGCTGAAGGAGTCCGAAAGGGAACTCCTAAAGGGGAGCAAGCGCGAGGCGCATTATGCATCGACCTCTCATGCGCCAAAGGCTGGGCCCAAGGCAATTGGAGGTGCGAGAAAGAAGAAGTTCAAGAAGAAGGGCAAATGCAAGTTGACAGTGGCTTCTAGGAAGCAAAGGACAAATCTCGCGAAATCTGCCTCAACTGCGGCAAGAGGGGTCACTGGAAACGTGACTGCCGAATGAGCAATGGGCAGAGGGAGGATATCAAGGCTGGCAAGGCCATCGCCTCTGGTATGTTTGTTATTGAGATAAATATGAACACTTCTAGTTTTAAAAATTGGATTTTTGATTCTGGTTGTGGTGCTCATATTTGTACTGATGTGCAGGATCTGCAGGATAGCAGGGTGCTGGCGTCAGGGGAGATGGATCTACGGGTCGGAAACGGAACACCTGTTGCTGTTTTGGCCGTAGGGACTTTTGTTTTAGAACTGCCCTCAGGGCATGTACTTAAACTTTTGAACTGTTATTTTGTACCTAGTTTAACTAGGAATATTATATCTGTATCCTTGTTAACCCAGCAGGGTTACACTTTTGTATTTAGAAACACTGGGTGTTATTATATAAAAATGATGCAGAAATTTGCACAGCTGTTGCAAATAACGGTCTTTATATTTTGAATATAAATGAATCTCCTAAAATGACAAACCAAAGGCTCAAAAGGAGTAATCTAAAAGATGAAGCTTATATGTGGCATTGTCGTCTAGGACACATCAACAAGACTCGCATATCCATACTTTCAAAGAGTGGGTACTTGGACGAATTTGATCCCAATTCATATGACGTCTGCGAATCTTGTCTTTTAGGCAAAATGCCTAAATCACCTTTTAGCGGTAAAGGTGAACGTGCCACAGAACCGTTGGCTCTCGTTCATACTGACGTATGCGGGCCCATGTCTAGCCAGGCTAGAGGTGGATTTCACTACTTCGTACCCTTTACAGATGATGCATCTCGTTACGGTTATGTGTATCTTATGAGACACAAGTCGGAAACTTTTGAGAAATTCAAAGAGTTTCGACACGAAGTAGAGAAACAAACAGGGAAGAGTATTAAGACATTACGGTCAGACCGTGGTGGCGAATACTTAAGTTATGAGTTTCAAGATTACTTGAAAGAATATGGTATTCTTTCACAGTGGACTCCTCCTGGAACACCGCAATTAAACGGTGTGTCCGAACGGAGAAACCGCACCTTGTTGGACATGGTAAGGTCAATGATGAGTCGCACTGAGCTGCCAATATCCTTCTGGGGATACGCATTAAACAGTGCTATACTTATTTTGAAATAAGGTACCGTCGAAGTCTGTTGAACAGACTCCATATGAGATATGGACAGGAAGGAAACCAGGTTTCTCTTTCCTGAAGATTTGGGGATGCTGGGCATATGTTAAACGTTTGGAAGGTGCCAAACTTGAACCCAAATCTGATAAATGCCTTTTCGTAGGATATCCTAGGGAAACCAAAGGATATTACTTCTATCACCCACTAGAGAACAAAGTATTTGTTGCTCTACAAGCATTTTTCCTTGAAAAGGATTTTATAAATGCAGTGGTAAGTGGGAGGAAAGTAGAACTCGATGAAGATCGTAGTGATACTGTTCCTGGCAATGAATCAACGACGGAACAAGAACAGACCGCCCGGGATGAGTCTGTACCACAAACTTCACATACACAAGGACCGCGAGGTCACGGAGAGAGTCAGAATAGTACCTGAGAGGTATGGGTTCCTGATCTCACCTCATGTAGATATTAATCTTATTGAGGATAATGAGCCGGCTACGTATGAGGAAGCGATGCAAAATATCGATTCCGCTTTATGGCAAGAAGCCATGAAGTCCGAGATGGATTCCATGTACGCCAACCAAGTTTGGACACTGGTTGATGTACCAGAAGGCGTAAAGCCTATTGGATGCAGATGGATCTTCAAGAAGAAGACCGACATGGATGGCAACGTTCAAAGTACAAAGCTAGGCTTGTAGCGAAGGGGTATCGTAACAATATGGTATTGATTATGACGAAACCTTCTCACCCGTTGCCATGATTAAATCCATTCGGATAATGCTTGCAATAGCTGCATATTTCGATTTCGAGATATGGCAGATGGACGTTAAGACCGCTTTCCTTAACGGAAACCTTTTGGAGGATGTTTTTATATGCAACAGCCTGACGGTTTTATCGTGCCAAGACTTGCAAACAAGGTTTGTAAGTTAAATCGATCCATTTATGGATTGAAGCAAGCATCACGGTCATGGAATCAGCGTTTTGATGAGATCATAAAAGAATATGATTTCGTGCAAAACGAAGATGACCCTTGTGTATACAAGAAGGTTAGTGGGAGAGCGCTTACTTTTATTGTCCTTTATGTCGACGACGTATTGCTTATAGGCAATGACATTCCCATGCTAACGTCGGTGAAAGCTTGGCTTTCATTAAAATTCTCCATGAAAGATCTGGGAGAAGCAGCCTTTATTCTTGGAATAAAGATCTACCGGGATAGATCTAGAAAGCTGCTTGGACTCTCCCAGAGTACATACATTGATAAAGTGTTGAAGCGATTCAACATGGAACAATCCAAGAGGGGATTGGTTCCAATGGTACGTGGTACCTCTCTGTCTAAGGACATGTGTCCTAAGACTCAGGAAGAGAGAGACACATGAGTCGGATACCGTTCGCCTCGGCAGTCGGATCGATCATGTATGCCATGATATGTACACGACCTGAAGTCTCTATGCTTTGAGCATGTGCAGTCGCTATCAGGCCGATCCAGGTGAAGGTCACTGGATAGCAGTTAAGAATATCCTTAAGTATCTTAAACGAACTAAGGATGCTTTCTTAATTTATGGAGGTGGAGAACTTGCGGTATCTGGGTATACCGATGCAAGTTTCCAAACCGACAAAGATGACTACAAGTCACAATCCGGGTACATTTTTTGTTTGAATAACGGAGCGAGAGTGAGCTGGAAATCTTCCAAGCAAGATACTGTTGCCGATTCAACAACAGAAGCGGAGTACATCGCTGCATCTGAAGCAGCAAAGGAGGCAGTTTGGATCCGAAAGTTCCTAATCGGATTAGGAGTAGTTCCGTTAGCAGCAGAGCCCGTTCCATTGTATTGTGACAATAACGGGGCTATAGCGCAGGCTAAGGAACCAAGGTCTCATCAACGGTCCAAGCATGTTCTTCGACGTTATCATCTGATTCGAGAGATTATACATCGTGGCGATGTAAAGGTCGAGAAGGTCACATCAGATGACAACATTACAGATCCGCTGACGAAGGCTGTTCTTCAGCAAGTTTTTGAACGACACATACATAGTTCGGGCATTAGATGCTTGAGTGACTGGCTATAGGCCAAGTGGGAGATTGTTAGACATTATGTCCCATAGCGTCACTGTTTGTAAATGATATTGTATTATTGTACAAAATTAACTATGTGTAATAATGAAATTGCCTTTTGCCGTTTTGTAATATTATTTACTTTGATATATATAAATGGCGAAAGTCCATATGATTAATACGGATTGAGATGATATGAGACAGTATCAATCCATAAAGGTTTAATCATTAAATATCCCTAGTCGGGTAGTATTATCGAGATCGGACATCGATAATGCGGAATAGACTAGTATTGCGCTTGTGCACGTTGTGAGGGCACAACGGCATAGTTCTCATATATTTAAGTATTGGATACTTATGCAAGTGCGATAGGAGGTTGTGTTTTATCGATGGTACGGAAAACAGCTTCGCTATGGATAGACCCCGCGGAATCCCATTGGTAGTATGTCTGCGTGTCTATGGGAGGCCGCATCAGGGTAGGTGTATATGGTCTTAACCTGAGACTTACATCGCTAGTACTTGCGACAATCGGTAAACTTTGGTTTTGGTGGTTGGGGACCTTAACCGGTTCTGTGTACACCTCTTCTGGGTTATCGAGAATCGTAGTGTACTGGATGTGATGTCGAGATGGAAGTATCGCTTCAGACATATGGAGGTGATGATCACGCAGGACACAGAACTAGTACTCTATAAAAGGTTGCAACCGTCGGGACAATATGACCAGGTCAGGATTGTCCGATTTAAAGAGACTGGTTGCTTCATGTCCGATATATGTTTCGTACGGGGCAGACCATCTCCAGCCCAGGCCTAACATGTGATCATCCGATACTGGATCGATGTACGCAATACTACGGTATACTACGCTTGATATAGATATAATATTCCAGTAAGAATATTTCTGGAGAATTGGGTAGGCATGGCGCTTTGCTAGAAGCCAACCTTGTCTTGTGAATCGGTAAGAACGTAGTATGAGGTACGTACGTGTTCGGATTATCCGATGACCGTATTTACTGCCAACATATCCGGAGATCTCTTGGGTCGCTTCCTGAAGATTCACCAATGATATTTGATTCGGACTTAATTAATCTTGGATTAATTGCGGAGAAACTTTATCTTGGATAAAGTGCTTTATTTAGAGAGGAGAACGATTAATTTGGAATTAATCGATAAAATTATTATATTCGATATAATAATCGAAATTCGATTTCGACGCGAAATTAAAATTAGATTTTAATTCGGGCATACGAGTTAATTTAGAATTAATTCGTTAGCGACGTAAGTAATAATTTCGCCAGGCGCAATTATTTATTTAAATTCGTTTAATTAACGTCGCGATGTAAGCTCGGTATTTCGGAAATATCGAACCCGAACGCGTGAGTGCACGTGGGCCCACTTTCATTTGGAAACGTGTGGTGCCCACATGACACATGTCATTATATGCATTATTTAATTGGTAATGCATTGCATGGTGATAGTGTGCAATACACTCAAAGGTTTTGCATGGAGTTTGAGTGTTTGACACTCTAAGCCATTGCATGGTTTGTGTCATAAGTTATTATTATTTAATAAATATTATGGCATAAATATAAATTGATTTTTGGTAACAAAAATTCAATTACACAAACTCTCTTTTTCTCTTCATATTGCCGAAAACTGCATGCAGTTTTTGCTCTCCATTTCTTCAATTTTGTTGCAAGGTTGAAGAAGTTGTGCATTGAAAAATCACAACAAAGGCTAGCACCTTCAAGGGATCATAAAGAGGTGATAGGGAAACCATCAAAGAGCTTGGAATACACAAAGCTTGGAGCTTTCCACCTCTTCTCTTCTTGGCCGAATCATCCCAACCTTGGAGCTTCCATTTTGGTTTGATTTTCTTCATCAACAAAGCATTGTAAGTATGATTCCGCCATACTTCAAAGTTTAATATATATTCATTTATTATATTTCATATGCTTAATCTTTGTTTGGGACATATTATAAGGAAACCAACATATTTATATTTAAACAATGACGAAAAATGAAATGAGCGCGTATTGGCAAGTATTTAAACGAAATTGCAAATTTAATACTTGCCTCACACTATTTTTCGGCGAGCCTCTAACCCTCTATTGAGTACTCGGGAAACCTAGTTTCCTAGTGCGCTAGGATCCCGTTAAATAACACACAACCTTGACTTTGGCCAACAAGCTGTATGATATTTAACTAGGTAGATCTCTAAGATCAATTGGATCTCATCCAATTCCTAGATCCAGTAGGTGGACTTCCAAGTCCGAAACATATATCCAATATATGCCAATATATCCAATATATTCCCTAACCCTTTTCCTCTGAATCAACAAACCCTTGGCTTTGGCACAACAAGCTTAATGATTCCAGTTAAGCGGGACCCATTGACCTTGGAAAGCTTCGTAATCGATGTCGATGGACAAGAAGTGATCTTGACTTTGGCCAATAAATCACAACTTGGACAAGACATACGATATGGAACAAAGCCTTCATGATGATTCAAACACATCCGCGATGGACAAAGGTCTTGACTTTGGCCAACAAACCAGTGCCAATATTGGATCTTGAGAGAGAATCACTCAATAAAAGGAAAACACTTAATATTGTTGAGGGTTTTTCGCTTAATTGGCAACCAATTAATTATGTTTGAATAGGTCTCATCATACACCCTTAAGCATGCATTCTAAAAGCATAATAAGGCGCGATAAATAAAATAATAATGATATGCGGATGGATATCTCACAAATTGTTCCTAGAACAAATCACTATATTTCCTCTCCCCGGCTAGCACTATTCTTACTTCTACCCAATTACATAACACTTCTAAAGAAACTCATTTACATTGAGGGGAATAGGTGAGAAGAGAAATACAAAGAGTCAAGAGGTAATAGGCTGGACACGCAGGTCCAATTTATAAATTCTAAATTTATTACAATAATTTCCAAAATTGCCCTCACCCATCTAATATCCATCTGATATACATTATTCATACATCACATCCATGTATTCACAAAAGTATGTTATCAATCAATCTAATCCAATTAATTAGTCTTTGATTAATGACCATCCAATGTTCAAACAACGATTTGATTTGCGCGAGTCCAACTCGTTTAAGAATAAATATTCAAAGTGCGTATTCTTGAATTATATCGAACTACAATATCAAATCCAATTTAATTCGTATTCAATACTAATTCTTTATTTAATTCCAAATTAAATAATTACACTTTAAATGTGCATTTTAGACTTGGATTCCAAATCCAATCTTAACGGGTCTCAAAGGCCAATTAGTATCCAATACTATTCAATTAAAGTCCAATGGGCTTTCAATTAATTTATTAAGGCATGGACTTTGGCAACCAAAGCCCAATAAGGAATCACCCTTTGCCAAAAATCAATTTAGGCCTATTAGGCCCAATTAAATTATAAAGGCCTAATTATCATATTTGGACTTTATGGAAATGGTTTTAGGCCCAATTGGATGCAACCAATTATGCTAAACCAAACTTGGCCCAACCAAGCCCATTAAGCCCAAATACAACATTTTTTAGCCCAATTCCAAATTAAGCCTAATTAATTTAATCACAATATTCCAAATATCACAATTAATCAATTAAAGTGTATTAGCCATAATTAATTATTTAAATCAACATTTCCAAAATACCAATTTACATAATTAATCATGCTTTAATTAATCAACTCATGTCCAACACAAATTGAAGCAAAATCAATCCAACATGCTCTCCAAGGCTCATGACAATTCAAGGGATTTTATATCTTATTTTGATTTCAATCCAATTAAATCACAAATCAATATATCCTAACATTTTAAACACATCCAATGGCTTAAAATGAAAATCATCATGACCTACAAGGGTCCTATAGATTCGGCCAAGGTAAGCAATTATGGGAAAATTAATAAATTAATTTTTCTCCAAATTCATCATGCAACTCTTAGTTATCTTAATCTAAGCATACTCAACCAATCAATTTGAAGAAATCATGCTCAAATAAAAAAATCCCAAATTAAAGTTTAAGAACCCTAAATTCAATTTCATGCTCAATTATGGCTCTGATACCATTGTTGGGTTATCTAGGTCAAACCAAGATCAATTAAGCAAGAAATCATGTGAATACGCAAAGTAAAGTAGCGGAAAATACTCACTTTGATCGGCTAAGTGGATGTAGGAGATAACAAAAGTTTTGCCTCCAAGCTTCTCCTTTGATGTAGGTTGAGCTTCCAAGCTTTGAATCTTGAATTCCAAACTCATGGGAAAGGTTTCCCTATCACCTTTGTATGATCCATTGTGAGTGCTAGCTCTTAGAAAAATGGAACATTTTTTCTTCCTTTTTGTTCTTGAAAGTTTCGGCCAAACCTATGCAAAAAGGGGAGAGAGGCGTGAACAAGGGAGAGAGATTGAGAGAATGAAAAGTTGACTTGTGTATCTCATTTTAAAAAAAAAAAAATTCATATACCAAATATCTAACATTTGGTAAAAGTCAATCATCTCTCACCAACTTGGAGTGTAAATCAAGTTTCCATCATTTCCTACACTAACTTCCATCACCATAAAGGTAAAGGATTGACTAGTGATGTGACTTGATGTGACTTGTGAGCCCCACTTGAATTCAAAATCCGAGTGGGCCCGCAAACACTCCCGGGCTCAGGTTCTCTAATTCCGAATTAATGAATTTCCGTTGCAACGTAATTAAATCAAATTTAATTAAATAATTATGCCTAGCAAAATTACTATTCACGTCGCTAGCGAATTAATTCTAAATTAACTCGTTCGCCTGAATTAAAATCTAATTTTAATTCCGTAATGAAATCTAATTTCATTTAATATTATCGAATATATTATTTTAATCGATTAATTCCAATTAATCGTTCTCTCCTCTTTTAATTGAATTTTATCCCAGATAAAATTTCCCCGTAATTAATCCTAGATTAATTTTCTCTCTTCTAATAATCCCAGATTAATTATCTTCGAGTCATACGTCATCGGTGAATCTTTGGGAAGCGACCCATAAGATCCCTGGATATGTTGGCAGTAAATCCGGTCATCGAAATATCCGAATACGTGCGTACCTAGTACCACGTTCTTACCGATTTACATACATGGTTGGCTTCTAGCAAAGCGCCGTGTCTACCCAATTCTCCAGAAATATCTTTTAAGGAATATGTAATCTATGTAAGGCGTAGTATACGTAGTATTGCGTATAGCGATCCAGTATCGGATGATCACATGCTAGGCCTGGGGCTGGAATTGTGTCTGCCCCGTACGAAGCATATCGGATCTCTGGTAACTAGTCTCTATAATCGGATAATCATGACCTAGTCATATTATCCCGATGACTGCAGTACTAAAGAATACTAGTTCCGTATCCTGCGTGATCATCATCTCCATATGACTGGAGTGATACTTCCATCTTGACATCACACCCAATACACTACGATTCTCAGTATACCCAGAAGAGGCGAAGACAGAACCTGTTAAATCCCCGGACGACCAAAACCAAAGTATACTGATTGTCGCAAGTATTAGCGATGCAAGTCTCAAGTTAAGACCAAATACACCTACCCTGATTCGGACTTCCATAGACAAATAGTCATACTACCAATGGAATTCCGAGGGGTCTATCCAGAGCGAAGCTGTGTCCGTACCATCGGTAAACACAACCTCCTATTACACTTGCATGAGTATCCAATACCCAAATATATGAGAACTATGCCGTTATGCTCCCATAACACGCACAAGTGCAATACTAGTTTATTCCGCATTATCGATGTCCAATCTCGATAATACTACGACTAAGGATATTTTAATGATTAAACCTTAGTGGATTAATACTGTCTCATATTTTATTAATCCGGAACTAATCATATGGACTTTTATCATTTATATATCCCGGTAATCCAATTACAAATGATAAAAGAGCAATTTCCTTTGTCACATAGTTAATTTGTACAATAACACAATGTTCTGTACAAATAGTGATGCTATTGGTCATAATTGTCCAACATGAAGCTCCCCCAAAGTTCGGGCAGTCATGTCTAGCTGACGACGTTAAACTTAGCGCTAGCAGGGAGGCAACCCATGTAATTTGTGTATATATTGAGATTTTGTGTATTTTATTTTTGTGTGTTTAATTTTTGTAGGAAAAGTCATAGACATGATGGAAGACGTTCTCGCCAAACTTCACAAGCATTTTCCTTCTATCCCTCAAAATTCTCTGATGAGAGTCTACAAAGCACGCATTGAAAGGATGAGACTTCTGATGATCAAAGGTATTCCTAGTGATATCCATTGGATAATTGAAGCACGAGTCTGATTGGTAGGTGAGTCATCTGACTCTTTTATTTCATTTCCATTGGATAATTGAAGCACGAGTCTGATTGATAGGTGAGTCATCTGACTCTTTTATTTCATTTCTACCTGGTTTAGGAAAAAGCACCTATGCTATGAAAAGAAGAGCTAAACGATTAGGTGTTTGTAATAAATTTGCACGCTGTACATGCAATACTCGTTGTCGTTCTTTAGGAATGATGTCTGATAACCGCGAATATAAAATAAAATTCATTAGGGTTGACATGAGTAAGGAGTTTTTAGATGACATATCATTGACTCTTGAGACGCATCTCAGTGGATATATGTATTACGCGATTAGCAATTTACATACACAATTTGTAGGAAACGCTTTTCTCGCGCAGCGGAAGCGGCCAAGGCAACCGAGATCGACCTTGAAAATTTTTTTCTGCCCTCCTCATATATATCCAGAATTTTTTTTTCACCCAAAAATCCCAGATCCGAACAGCTCCATATTTTATTCAGCGATCCAGTGGAACCAGTCACGCACCAGGCTTGTGGCTGTTCGTCTCCCATGCACTATTATCAACCATTCACAAACATCATCCATTGTTTATGGTTTTGATTATGCGCCACACTATGGTCATCAAACCAGTCACGCATATTTTGATCATGCGCCAGCCAATCAATCCCTCTCCAGCTTATGATTAACGCACGTGGTTTCTACCATCAGGCCATTTTGATCTCCAAAATAAATTGAATCACAAGCTATAGTCTATGATAATAATTCTCATTGAATTTAAAATACAAAAGCATTTAACAACAAATGGCCATGCCCAAACTTGATGAGCAAAAGGATCCACGCACGCACACTGTATCAATATCCAGTGACTGTCCGTCTTCATACATGCACGCCATAATATTGCCAAGAGTGTGTATCAATGATCAGATCTACCACTCGATCTTCCGAGCTATGTCTCGTTACCAACGGATAGTAGGGTGGGCTACACTCACAAGATAAATCCCTAAACTATTTAGAGATTATAAATCACATTCAATTTATTTTCATTTTTCTTCTTTTTAGTTTCTCAACTTTTGAGAGAATTGAGAGGATGAAGAAAAGTGGCTAGGGTTGCATGAATGAGAGCTTAGCGAAAAAAGAAAAAAATTAATCTTTTTTTTTTATATCTAGGGTTATTTGTTTCCAAAACAAAATAACCACTCCCCTCCACTTGCATGCTAGAATCGGTCAAGGCTAAAAATTTCCCTTTAAATTTTTGTAAGATATATCATGCATTGATTGTTACCATGATGACAAAATAAATTACAAAATTAAAGATTCATTTGCCTATTCAAATTTCGATAACTTCCAAAGCCATCAAAACTTCCATTTTCTCTTATGCCAAAAACGGCAATGTCTAATCTTTTCTTAATTTTGCAACAATTGTATTAGATTTCCATAAAGCCAAATATGTTACAAAATCAAAAGGTTTAATACCATTATAGATTTGTAACTTCCAAAATTAAATTAAGGGCTTCCAAAACCCTTTAATTTGGAAGTTACAAATGTAGCATTCATTTAAATTATATCATTTATAATTTAATTATTAATAATAATTAATTATCATATAATCATTTATTATATAAATCATATATTAACTTTTAATATATAGTTCCAAGTGTGACAAATAATATTATTAATCATATTAATAAAATTTATACCTTTGTGAGTATATAATTGGACTATCCAATTATACTAAATCCGTTATAGTAAATTGAGCTAGCACGGGGACCAAATGGACCTACGGTTCCGAGCTCCAATAATCTCGAAATATTAATTAAGCTCTTAATTAAATATTCCGAATTATTAACTCCGGGTTATTCCACTAAAAACCTGAAGTTGCACTATCGTTGCCGTAGATGATATATTAAGCCGAACTAAGTCGGTGTCCATCGATATAGTCATTACATACGAATTGACCCTTCACGAGTATCTCGTAATTAGAGCCGGATCATAATGTCCGTTATACCCCTCTAATTATTTTTACCTTAAGTACCATTGATTCTATAATGAACGATTTATTCATAACGATTATGAATTTTAATCTTTCTATTCGCAATAGAAAGACTTGAGCGCTCAAATCGTTCAAGCACCGAATCAACCCTTAAGAAAGATACTCATCTACTTCTCGCAATAAGGAGTGAACTCCATGTCTATGTAAAACGTTCCCAGCTACATAACAGACCATGCCCCCCAAATACGTAGCTATTGGCCAGGACTGCTACACGAACCTCACCTTTGTAAATCAAAGGACATGGCCCGCCATGCAGGGGTTCGTAGTACATTCAGGATTAAGATCAATCCATATACGACCATCTAGTAGTTCGAAATGACTTTCTTAGTTTAACGGATATTATAAGAATGTCATTTCCATATGGGTCCAGTCCTATATGATCACATCATACAAGGTGCCTCCATTCTCATGTCTCTACATGGATGATCCCGGATCAAGGTCGCCATACAAATATAGAGTGGACCGCAGCTATAGATAAACTGTAAACAAAGTACCCGCTTTGTTTGCTCTCTATGGACTATTTAAGATTACTAACTTCAGACTTAAATCCTCTTGTGTATGACACTCATACAATAAGTTGAAGGCACATAAGTAATCTAGGGTATTCAAGATGATTTATAATATGCGAAAATTAAACAAACAATTTGATAAATGAATAATGCATCATTTTATTTCAAAACACATGATATTGTTTACATCACATGTAGCTTTAGGGCATACATCCCAATAATCTCCCACTTGCACTAGAGCAAATGGGACATGTCACGTAATCCTATACCATCTAGGTGACCTTCAAAAACTTTATCCGATAAGGTCTTTGTAAACGGATCAGCCAGTTCTCTGCGGATGTAATCTTTATGACGGTAACGTCTCCTCTATGCACTTCTCATTGATGAGATGATATTTCCTCTCTATATGCTTTCCCCTTTTGTGGCTTATTGGTTCTTTGGAGTTTGCCACCGCACCACTATTATCGTAATAGAGTGTGAGTGGTTTATCCATATCTGGAACAACTTCCAGATCTCCCAAGAATTTACGGAGCTAGACTGCTTCCTTAGCTGCTTCACAAGCTGCTACATATTCAGCCTCTATGGTGGAATCAGCAATGCAAGATTGCTTTATACTCCGCCATACTATAGCCCCACCACCTAGGGTGAACACTGATCCAGATGTAGATTTCCTAGAATCGACACATGCCTGAAAAATCAGAGTCTGTATATCCCCTTAGGATCATATCCTCACCGAAATACACAAGCATATAATCTCTCGTTCTCTTAAGATACTTAAGAATGTGTTTCACAGCCACCCAGTGATCCAATCATGGTTTGACTGAAACCTACTGACTACTCCCACTGCAAAACAGATGTCCAGTCTCGTGCATAACATAACATACATGAGACTACCAACTGCTGAGGCGTATTGGATATGTCTCATTTCCTCAACATCTTGAGGTGTTTTAGGAGACTGCTCTTTAACAATTGAATTCCATGCCGATAAGGCAGATTGCCTTTCTTGGAATTCTGCATCCCAAATCGCACAAGGATCTTGTCGATGTAGGATGCCTGAGACATAGCTAACAGTCGTTTCTTGCGATCCGAAGTATCTGAATCCCAAGAATATAACTGGCCTCTCCCAAATCTTTCATTTGGAATTGGTTAGCTAGCCAGGTTTTCACATCTGATAATATCTTTACATAATTCCCAATGATAAATATCATCGACGTATAAAACAAGAAAAAACCACCTTCCCGTCAATGACGCACTTGTATACACAAGGCTCATCAATATTCTGCTCAAAATCATAAGATTTGATCATGGTATCAAATCTTATATTCCAAGATCGAGATGTCTGCTTGAGTCCATAAATGGACTTTTACAGCTTGCAAACCTTTTGCTCTTGACCTTGGCCGATGAACCCCTCTGGTTGTATCATACAGATACTCTCATCAAGATTGTCATTCAAGAATGCAGTCTAGACATCCATTTCCAAATTTCATAGTCATAATATGCGGCAATGGATAGAAGAGTGCAGATGGATTTAAGCATGACTACTGGCGAGAAAGTTTCCTCATAATCAACTCCCTCTTTCTGGTATAACCCTTGGCCACTAGTCTAGCCTTGAAGGTCTGTACGTTCCCATCTGATCCCTTCTTCCTCTTATAGATCCACTTGCAACCTATGGGTTTTACCCCATCATGTTGGTCTACAAGTTCCCAGACTGAGTTGGAGTTCATGTACTCCATCTCTAAGTTCATGGCTTTGAGCCATTCCTCTTTGTCAGAATCATCCATTGCACTACGATAGGCCAATGGATCATCTATACCATCGCTGGATGTGACAACTTGTGCCTCTCCAACCCCAAGGTAGCGATCAGGTTATCGTACAACCCTCCCACCGCATATAGGTGGTAGATCATTCTGACGAACTTGCATCTGACTCTCAGATGTCGAAGGTTCTATGTGTTTGTCAACTTTTGTTGATGGTGGTGAGCTGGTCGAACCAGCAAGTAACCCCTCGAGTAACACCTTACTCCGAGGTTTGAACTCCCTCATATAGTCCTCCTCTCGAAATATGGCATTTGTCGATACAAATACTTTATTATCATCAGGACTATAGAAGAATCCACCCCTAGTTTCCTTAGGATAGCCTACAAATAGGCACAACTGAGAACGTGGCTCCAACTTTGTAGTCTTATTCTTCAGCACATGTGCTGGACACCCCCATATGCGAAAATGTCGTAAACTATTTTTACGACCATTCCACAACTCTAAGGGAGTCTTAGGAAAAGACTTAGATGGAACTACATTAAGGATATACATTTCGGTTTGCAGTGAATATCCCCAGAATGAACTAGGTAATGAGCTATAACTAAACATAGATCTCATCATGTCTAGTAGAGTCCGATTTCTCTTCTCTGCAACACCATTTTGTTATGGTGTTCCAGGCGCTGTGAGTTGGGATACTATCCCATGCTCAACTAAGAATTCCTTGAAAGCTATATCAAGGTATTCTCTTCCACGATCCGATCGTAGAGTTTTGATTGTCTTACCTAATTGGTTCTTAACCTCAGCACGATACTCTTTGAAATTTTCAAAGGTATCTGATTTGTTATGCATTAGGTAAACATACCCATATCTAAAATAATCATCAATAAATGTGACGAAGTATTCATAACCTCATCGGGCTTTTACATTCATCGGTCCACGAACGTCCAAATGTATTAGCTCAAGTGGTTGATGGGCTCTTATACATTTTCTAGTAAAATGTCTCTTGGTCATTTTTCCTTCTAAACAAGATTTGCATACTGGTAAAGTCCCGAGCTTTAACTGGTTTAAGGCTCCATTCTTTATCAATCTGTCTATCCGGTCAAGGTTGATATGACCAAGTCTAAGACGCCATAGATATGTGTCATTGTGAGAAATCTTTTGCTATTTAGTTTTAGGTTTCTCAACCTAAAATATTTCAGTATTGAGCAGTGGCTTATTTGTTAACAGTCTTAACACATATAAGTTATCTCCTAGTTTCCTTATCATATAGGCAATCCATTTATGAAATAATAACTATTATTATTAGATAAAATGATAACAATCATGCAATAGTTTTGCAACAGAAATCAAATTTCCATGACCAAACAGAAACAAACACCATTTTGTTTAAATTCGAATAACTTTTATTTGAAAAATTGAAAACTGATAACTCCCACTACTTTACTGAAACATCATCCCCTGTCCGGACTCTTATAGTAAAGTTACATTCAGTAAGGTCTTTACGTACGTCAAGTGGCTATACCTTCAGCCTACCCACTGTTATTCTTCTTTTGAAGACTTGAGAATATTTGTCTTAGAACTGGGCTTACGAGGATCCAGTAGCATGGACTCGTAATGAGTGAGCTCATTAAGCAGTTAGGTCAAAGTAAAAGTCAACTTGTTCATAACATAGTTGCTCTTAAACTGCAGGAAACTCTTCGGAAGAGTTTCCATAATCATGGTCACCTGGCTACGCTTGTCAATACGAGCTCAATGGGTTTCAGCAGCGTTGAGATAGGTCATCATCTTCAAGACATGCTCTCGGAATGATGTCCAATCCGTCATCCAAACAGTCATCGCTGAGACCATGGCCTCAAGGCGTTGACGCTCCGAAGGCTTCCCAAACATGCCCTGCAATGACTCCATCATCTGAGATGTTAGAGCCATCAGTTCATGCTTTGCAGGACGAACCTCAAACATCCATGCTAGAAAGTAGCAGTAGGCTTTCTCATTTGCTGCGACCCATTTCTGGTAGGTATCGCGCACAACTTGGCCAGCATTTCTAGCCGGCTCAGGATGACTCTTCTCCATCAGGACAAACTCTAGGTCTTCACAGACTATGATAGCATTCATGTTACTTTTCCACTTAACATAGTTTTTCTCCCGTTAATTTATCTTTTGAGAGTATGGAAATAATTGGAGAAACCATGGCTAGTAATAAAATAAACATGCATTTAACATTCATTCATCGCATATTAAAATCATCAAATAATTTTGGCATAAAATTAAACATGATGCATGAACCATGAATAAAGAATTAGAAACCAAAGAGAATTACTATGCCACAGAAATCTATCATTCCAAAAGTAAGTGCCGCCGTAAGGTAGGTCAAGTTCTTGCATGATAGATCGAGACAATCTCAGTCGATTTAATATATGCGGGAATAAATCTTATTCCTATATTAAACAACTACCGTTTCATTCGATCAAGGAATTTTATTAACAGTTAATTATTCTTTTGTGAGTGTAACCCACCGTTTTGGGATTCTTGGACTTAACGAGTGAAGTGCCGCCGTAGGGTAAGTCAGTTCACAAGATACATCTAGAATCCCCATTCTCTCAGAACCCAAACCTGATATTGACCCAAAATGGACACCATCCGTAGGGGACAAAAGCAAAGCCGTCTCGAGGCGCCTTTTGAATCTCACGTTTTTGGACTAACAACGGAGATCGCGGGATATACTGTCGTATATCCCTCTCCCACTGACTATTTTAAAATTAAGGTTTCTATCTATAAAATATCTAATATTTTATTTTAATTACTAGTGTGAATAAACTTATGGCGGCTAAAACATAATTTAATTTACACTAGTTCACCATTAGTGACCTAACAATTTTAACTCTTAAAATTTGTCTCACTAATGTCTATTAGTCTTTACTAATTATTTTACTCTATTAAACTAATTTAAAATGAGAGCAATATTAGTGACTTGTCATATTTTAACTCTTAAAATAATAGACACTAATAAGTTTAAATTTATGGAATTCTAAAAAGGTCAAAATTTTAATTAAATATTTTAATAAATCTTAGTGTGTTATAAAATCCAATAGTACGCGGAATTGTATCCCGAGTGCAGACCATATTACCGTCCATTCGAATTCAGCTATGAAATTTATATCCAGGTTTCCATCCTATGTACCAATGAATTTTTATTATGCACTAATTAAGCCCAATATATTAGAATTTAAATTTTAAACCATAAATCCAATTAATCCAATTAATTGATTTTCATGCATATCATATTCTAATTTAAACACTTTAAATTACATAAAATCATATTTTTATGTCTATAATGATAATGCATCTAAAACATGTTATGGCATGTAAAATGCAAGAGTGGGCACCCTAAGTTATATGACATGTTATTCAAAAAATTCGAAATAAACATACATATAACATAAAAATATTTTGCATTGACCGGACTCTTATTTTTCCTTTACTAATCTAATTAGTACATAAGATTCACCAAGGCATCCCTTGGTTTTCAAATCCCGCTTCAAAGTGTGTTAGCTCTTTTTTGCGACTTCGGTGCTCCAAATTACCAAAATTGAAATTTTACATTGAAAAATAAAATTACAACAAATGTAAACAATGGCCTTATAGCCTTACATCCCAAAAACAAAACCAACTACAAAAATAAGAGCCGGAAAAATTTACGACCAATGCAAAATCCATTCATCACATGAAATAACAAAAACATTCATCATATGAATATTACATTGTGCCCACTCATCTAAACATGAATATCATATTTATAACTCATATAAATATATTAAAAACAGAAACTTTAAATGAAAAAGAGAAGGGTTAAGAACACTTTTCAACCTCGCTCTTGATGCCAATTGTAGGAAACGCTTTTCTCGCGCAGCGGAAGCGGCTAAGACACCCATGATCGACCTTGAAAATTTTTTCCGCCCTCCTCATATATATCCAGAATTTTTTTTTTCACCCAAAAATCCCAGATCCGAACAGCTCCATATTTTATTCACCGATCCAGTGGAACCAGTCACGCACCAGGCTTGTGGCTGTTCGTCACCCATGCACTATTATCAACCATTCACACACATCATCCATTGTTTATGGTTTTGATCATGCGCCACACTATGGTCATCAAACCAGTCACGCATATTTTGATCATGCGCCAGCCAATCAATCCCTCTCCAGCTTATGATTAACGCACGTGGTTTCTACCATCAGGCCATTTTGATCTCCAAAATAAATTGAATCACAAGCTATAGTCTATGATAATAATTCTCATTGAATTTAAAATACAAAAGCATTTAACAACAAATGGCCATGCCCAAACTTGATGAGCAAAAGGATCCACGCACGCACACTGTATCAATATCCAGTGACTGTCCGTCTTCATACATGCACGCCATAATATTGCCAAGAGTGTGTATCAACGATCGGATCTACCACTCGATCTTCCGAGCTATGTCTCGTTACCAACGGATAGTAGGGTGAGCTACACTCACAAGATAAATCCCTAAACTATTTAGAGATTCTAAATCACATTCAATTTATTTTCATTTTTCTTCTTTTTAGTTTCTCAACTTTTGAGAGAATTGAGAGGATGAAGAAAAGTGGCTAGGGTTGAAAGAATGAGAGCATAGCCAAAAAAAGAAAAAATTAATTTTTTTTTATATCTAGGGTTATTTGTTTCCAAAACAAAATAACCACTCCCCTCCACTTGCATGCTAGAATCGGTCAAGGCTACAAATTTCCCTTTAAATTTTTGTAACATATATCATGCATTGATTGTTACCATGATGACAAAATAAATTACAAAATTAAAGATTCATTTGCCTATTCAAATTTTGATAACTTCCAAAGCCATCAAAACTTCCCTTTTCTTTTATGCCAAAAACGGCAATGGCATATAATCTTTTATTAATTTTGCAACAATTGTATTAGCTTTCCATAAAGCCAAATATGTTACAAAATCAAAAGGTTTAATACCATTATAGATTTATAACTTCCAAAATTAAATCAAGGGTTTCCAAAACCCTTTAATTTGGAAGTTACAAATGTAGCCGTCATTTAAATTATATCATATATAATATAATTATTAATAATAAATAATTATCATATAATCATTTATTATATAAATCATATATTAACTTTTAATATATAGTTCCAAGTGTGACAAATAATATTATTAATCATATTAATAATATTTATACCTTTGTGAGTATATAATTGGACTATCCAATTATACTAAATCCGCTATAGTAAATTGAGCTAGCACGGGGACCAAATGGACCTACGGTTCCGAGCTCCAATAATCTCGAAATATTAATTAAGCTCTTAATTAAATATTCCGAATTATTAACTCCGGGTTATTCCACTAAAAACCTGAAGTTGCACTCTTGTTGCCGCATATGATATATTAAGCCGAACCAAGTCGGTGTCCATCGATATAGTCATTACATACGAATTGACCCTTCACGAGTATCTCGTAATTAGAGCCGGGTCATAATGTCCGTTATACCCCTCTAATTATTTTTACCTTAAGTACCATTGATTCTCTAATGAACGATTTATTCATAACGATTATGAATTTTAATCTTTCTATTCACAATAGAAAGACTTGAGCGCTCAAATCGTTCAAGCACCGAATCAACCCTTAAAAAAGATACTCATCTACTTCTCACAAGAAGGAGTGAACTCTTTGTCTATGTAAAACGTTCCCAGCTACATAACAGACCATGCCCCCAAAATACGTAGCTATTGGCCGGGACTGCTACACCAACCTCACCTTTGTAAATCAAAGGACATGGCCCGCCATGCAGGGATTCGTAGTACACTCAGGATTAAGATCAATCCATATACGACCATCTAGTAGATCGAAATAACTTTCTTAGGTTAACAGATATTATAAGAATGTCATTTCCATCTGGGTCCAGTCCTATATGATCACATCATACAAGGTGCCTCTATTCTCATGTCTCTACATGGACGATCCCGGATCAAGGTCGCCATATAAATATAGAATGGACCACATCTATAGATAAACTGTAAACAAAGTACCCGCTTTGTTTGCTCTCTATGGACTATTTAAGATTACTAACTTCAGACTTAAATCCTCTTGTGTATGACAGTCATACACTAAGTCTGAAGGCACATAAGTAATCTTGGGTATTCAAGATGATTTATAATATGCGAAAATTAAACAAACAATTTGATAAATGAATAATGCATCGTTTTATTTCAAAACACATGAAACTGTTTACATCACATGTAGCTCTAGGGCATACATCCCAACACAATTTCAATGAGAAAGACAACAACTAAGTCTCGCAAATCTGACTTCAAAAGACCCTGTTTGCCAATTTATAAGAAAATTGGATGGGAAGCTTGTCCCTGACACATAGATGTCATTCAAGCCGTTACTACCTGTACATATTATTATTTCTTTGTCTTTAACTAATAATTGTGATTTGTTTTATTATTTTCTTTTATTTTCACCGACAAGATCCAGACTTTTGGACTTTCACGATTTATTTTACTGTTTATCTAATAATTATCATTTGGCAGGTATTAGTGCTATTATTACTCACCCTTTTTCAGGATCTATAAATTCAGATCGTCATTGCTCTCTTCAAAACATCCAGATTTGAGAAACTAATATTAAAAAAAAATGGAAGCAACTTCAAGAAGGCGAGTTGCTAACATATGTGTGTTTTGCGGTACTAGTTCTGGTTCTAAACCAGAATTCACTGAAACAGCAAACAAATTGGGTAGAGTCATGGCTGAGAGGAATATGTACTTAGTATATGGCGGTGGCAATCTTGGACTGATGGGGTATGTTTCAAAGGCCGTACAGGAAAAAGGTAGTCAATTTTTGGGAATCATCCCAAAACCTTTGGCAGAGGCAAATCTTATCGGAAAATCAAACGGATAGGAATGCATCGTGCCAGGTATGTCCGAACGACTTGTTGAAATAATTAATCGTGCTGATGCTTTTATTGCTTTTCCAGGTGGTTTAGGCAAAATGGAGGAAAGTTTTATAGTGTTATCTTGGACGAACTTGAACATACACCAGAAACAAATTGGACTGTTTAATGTTGATGGATTTTTTTTGACTTTCTTTTTGTGTTTCTTGAAGATGCCTGGAGAAATGGGTTCCTTTCAAAACCCGTAAAAGATACCCTCTTCATTGCCAGAACATCCAATGATTTAATTGACCAAACCTTAACCTTTGAACCATAAATTAACCCTATCATTTCCAAGATTAACTGGTCTAATAATGATCGTGGTAAGAAACGTCGGATAAATATGGATCTTAACCTTTAAATTTCTGTTTAGATGTTCAATTTCACGCTAACCAGATATAATCTTCTAAACTTTCCTTTTTCTTTTTTTAGACATTAGGGATAATGTCTCAATTAGGTTTGAGGGTGGGGAATAGTTGACTAGTGTCTTGTTTTTATTTTTCTTTGTGCTGTTTTTAGTCAAAAATTTGGAAAAAAAAATTTGTATTTTTATGTTTTAAACTTGAATAACGAGGTGGAATGGTGTTTTGAGATAGATGTGTAAGGAATTTTCACTACTGAGATGTATCTCAACCTAGTTCGTAACAAGTTAATTTTTGATTATTTCATTTTGAATTATTTAAATTCGTGAATTCTCCATAATTGACTTAAATTTAAACTTCATATGCTCATTTGACAGGTATTATCAACATATATGGTAAGATACGAACATGGGTCGTATTATCAACATACATGGTAAGATACATACATGTAATATTCAGTGCTCTAGTTTATTGGAGGAAGCATCTGAAAGCGAAGGAATAAAAAAAATATGTGTATATTAATAATTAACCATGCTTTTACTTAGTAACTAGACGTCTTGCCTCAGTAACCAGTGATTGTTCGTGTCAACGATAAAACCTGAGTTAATAATAATAAAATTTCTACTTAGTAATCAGAATTCTTACCTCAGTAAGCAGTGATTGTTCGCGTTAAATTGTAGAACTTTTAACATCTGAAATCTCAGTAATTAAGTCCGTAGGGGTGTCTTAACACCTAGTGCCCTAAAGCAATGGTTTGGGAGTCACTGGCCCAAAGCTCACAACAAGGATTAAAGATATTATTTTTAAAAAAAAAAAAAAAATCCATTGCAAAAAAGGTGTGATTTTTGATATAAATTTAGGACAAAAATATTACTCTCTTTTTAACTACACTCATAAATATTGTGGGCACAATGAATTGATTAATACCTTGTTGGTTGTGTTTATGGAGAATGGTAAAAATAATCAGAGAATTTACTTATTTGGTAATTTAGAAAGAAAGAAAACAACTATTAACTTGGATAAGATTTTCAATTGTTTAGTCACTAACTTGTTTTGTGAGTTTGATTGTACATTTAATTGACGTTTGTGGGCATCGTCCTTGTAAGCCCTCACGAGACAACAACTCGTCCACTAGAGACACTTAGGGGTTTAAAGGCTTGTTGTATACGCTAAATGCAACTGTGATCCCTACGAAAATGGCTTAGTTTAATTTTATTTTTAAGTTATTTATTGCATTTAATTTTGTTTGTTTTGCTCGAGGACAAACAAAATGTTAGGTTTGAGGGTGTGATAAGCGGAAAATATATCAATATTTACCGTCAATTTTACTTAATATTTTGTATAGTTTCTCGAGTTTTGTGAATATTTTGATGTGTTTAATGTTATTTTGTTGATAAATAGAATATCAGGTCTCACTGGAATCAAATCAGGGATAAAACGGTGAAAAACATATGAAAAGGGCAAAATGGGAAATTCACGCATCACAACGCGCCATAATTATTGAGCTGCCGACACACGTCATCATCACGTCATCACATGCATCATTGTAACATCCCCAAATCCGGGAGATGTTACCGTTAGGGGTTAGTCCGTACTAACCCCATAGCCTCTGACTCTGCAACAACTGCTAATCTCATTCTGTATTCAATCTCATGCATGAAACCAAAGCCTGACTCACCAAATAAAAGATATAACTCACTACTCATTATTATATTCTTAAAACAAATGCAATCTACAACTTTGTTGGGAACACTTATACTTATAACAATGACTGGTACAAGCTATTTACTTATGCATGACTTTACTAAACTGTTGACTGACTTGCACTGGTGGACTCCAACCCTAGTGACTGTATCAGTATCCATCTTCCCAAGCTCGTCCTCCGAGAACACCTGCAAAACAAGGAAATTGGGAGTGGGGGGTTAGATCGTTGTATGATCTAAGTGAGTGGATGAAAAATAAAACTGAAATACTGGTATCAAAACATTAGGTTTTTAAAACAAAAGTTCCAGAAATAACTTTATTTGAAAACTCTTTTCTGAAAACTTCGGCTGAAATCTCTTTTATAAAACTTGTCTTTCTAGAGACTACTTTTAAAGCTCTGGTTTCTCAAAACTATTTCTAAAATCTGATTTCTGAAAACTGTGTTTTGAAAATCTAGTATCTGAAATCTGATTCGTTTTCTGAAAAACTTGACATATGGGGGCGTTACGTATCGCCGTCCCCCCAAACGCCTAACTAGAGCCAGAAGTGCAAATCCATGACTTTGGGGTGTTACGCATCGCCGTCCCCCAAAGCATGCCACTACTGTCCTTAAAACTGGTGTTCTTGGGGCGTTATGTATCGCCGTCCCCCAAGCCACAGAACTAGAGCCGCTAGTGGTGATCTATGCTACTACCTGACCCTGAAACTAGGGTCTAGAGGCGTTACGCATCGCCGTCCCCCTAGCCCTGAACTATGATCTAGGGGTGTTACGTATCGCCGTCCCCCAGTCTTCTACATGTGCACATGTTCTCTGTCCGTCAATTCCAAGCTGTATCCAGTTACATACTGGGGTGGGTTTTTCGCCCATGCCCCGAAAAACCATAAAATCATGCTTGAAAAACATTTCTGTCTCAAACATAACTTAAAACATAAATCTTCATGAAATAACTATGATTAAAGTAATCTAACCCCCTAAAGCGTAAAAATAAGTCTGTTTGCAAATAACACAATAAAAATTAATTAAAATGAGTAGTGTCCACTCACTGTTTTGGAGTTCCGCTAGCATTTTATCACTTCGCTGAAGAACGTGTGTTTCCTGTGATGATTTATCATCAGATAAACTAGATTAGAATGGACTAAGAACACATTACATAATCATATTAAAATTTAATTATTTACATAGGTGTTATCACTTTGAAGGTATCATACACTATCATGATGTAACATGAGCATACGAGTTGATACGGGACTTATAGGGTAGCCCCTAACACATTCGGGTGAAACTGAATGACTCAAACTGATTTGGGCCATTATTTGACCGCGTGTCGAAACGCACGACATTGCGCGTCGCGATGCGGATTGTCCAAAGAGGTGGCTAAATTTTTGCTGGGAGCATCGGGACGCACGAACCCTTCATGTCACGAAGCGACCTACATCGAGGCGTTTCTGGATAATTTTCCCTGATCGTGTCACGACATGAGGCTTTCTGCATCGCGATGCAAGGCCAATTTCAGGCCTAAATCCTCTTTCTCTCATACCCAATTTTCTCAATACTTTTACCTACAAGTACACAAACAAAAATCCTCAATTAGACATTCTATAACATCATCATTATTATCCTCAATTACTCTTAATCTCATTGTTCTCATTAACCCTTTAAGATTTCCAAAACATAAATTGAACACTTAATCCAACAATCAATTTCTCTTCATATAAATTGCCAATATGAAATCCTTATTACACCAATAATCTTATCATGACATCAAACTCATAAAAATTCCATAACTAAACTTTTGGGTCAAAATTTTTACCTTCTATATGTTTGATTTTCCTCATCTTTTAGGGTTTCATGGGTCTCATCCCTTCTTGATTCTTCCTTCTTATTTCTTTCTTCTTGTCTTCTTTCCATTTTCTTCTTTTTCCTTCTTCATTCTCCTTCATCTTCTTCTCACATTTTCTTCATCATTTTTTTGTTTCAATTTTTTTTGTGATTTTTGAATAGTGTACTCTTATATATAGTGGGGGTTGTATGCATTTGGAAGGTTGGAGATAAGTGTAGAATTGTGTAGAAAGTTTGGGATTCTTCCAATTGAGTCCAAAACTACTATTTATCCGAATTTGACATGCATTTTGACCTCTTTCTAATCTGAATTTGGAAAAATTTTCAACGTAAAAGTTATAGATCTCGATCTTAGCTTTCCGGAAATATAAAATTTATAAAAATTGGAGTTTGTATGAGAATGTTACGGCCCAAATATCATGAGATATTCGTAATGAAGCATCGTAACGTCTATTATCGAATTCTCGAGGAATTTACCGATATTCATCTCGCGAGGGTTTTATATTCCCAATCAAAATATATATTATGAGACATTCGTCTTCCAGTGTATCAGTTATTCAAAATTCCCAGTCGTTATAAATTCTCCCCCCTTAAATAGGATTCGTTTTCGAATCTTTTTTAAACTTGGAATTTTATCATAGATTATCGAGTTTATGGGTTCCTTATCAACCACCAGCTTTAACTTATTACATACCCATCTTCTTTTCATCCATTGTGTGATCTCTTACTTGGCTGTAACTATTTTGTATCATTGGAGCTTCTATTTGGCTTAACAATTAAGGTTTTTGTCTGACTGATCATTTTCCACGTAATTAATAAGTATATGATATTCTATATTTTTCTTAATGTTTAACTTATTCATCAAACCTTAAGTCACACTTGAATAAATATTGTTTCATATTCACAACTTCTAGGAATATCCTTAAATTCTTTTTCGCTCAATAAGATCTTTACTATGTATCTTGGCTTACCTTATTTTCGCACCTCTAGTTGTGCTCAACCTTCTTTGTCTCCAAGGAAATCTCTTTCTCTAAATCTTTGGTTATATTCGATCAAGTTCTCTGTAGCTTAATACCTTGACTCTCTCACTAGAGATACCTGTGACTCATGATTAGATATCCCTTACTCTCTTTTCGAAATCGATAAATTACAGGAGTTGTCTCTGTCATTATTAACATTATTTGTACTCGATATTCCTTTAGCTTCAATTGTTTAAACAATATCTGAATATTCTTTTTCATATTCTAGTTTCTTAACTCTCTATATTCTCTTTACCGAATTCAAACTATTCATGAACTTCTCTTCAAGTTCCAATGTTTCTACTTATTCAAATTGGGTTTAAGGTTTCTTGACTCACTGGAAGTGTCCGTCTATGACTTTGTACTTAAACTGTATTCCCTGCTATTAACATCTATGCTGACGTTTTGGCCCACTAAAGTTCATTCCTTCTGTTCTTTGTTTTCATTGTTACTATGACTCTGACTTTGGAGTTTCATACCAATTTTTTTCCAAACCTGGTTATATGTTATACCAATTTCTCTTCTACTTGATTATATACTATTTCTTATGGTTTACCATATAGTAGAAAATTCATTTTCTCGGTTCTGTACTATTATACTTCTGCCAATGCTTACTCAGTGTTTTTCCTTTACTGTCATTGCACCTTAACCGTTTCATTGCCAAACCTTTTTACTTGCTGACCCTTTTGTCTATTCTCCCGTTCTGTTCTGTACTTGAAACTTCTAGGGTCTATATCTCTGTATCCTTCTCTGAAAGATGTCACCTCTCCCATATCTGAAGTCATGTTTAATACTGTTTACATACTCGTCACTGTTTAGATAGTACTTTCTCTTTTCATCATTTCATCCAGATAACTTTCTTTCTAGATATCTCACTTAGAATTATTTCATCTTTTATTCTATTCTAGTACTATATCTAAAGGTTTTCCGTTCCAATCTCTTTCAACTACACATTCTTTTGATTCTGTGAATGTCTTGAGATGAACTTTGAAGTCTATCTTTGTTGTTAATATTTAACGAGGGTTAGGAGAATGGGAACTTATCTTGAGGCTTTTTTGTTTACAGTGATATGGTGGCATATATTCGTTATCTATGAGTCTAGGATTCTCGTGCATACATGTCTCGTGTCTTTTCCTATGCTAAGGCACTACTACTAAAACTGTCTGGTTTACCTTCATCCACCTTACTCCTCATCATTTTCAACAATCGATCTTTCCACTTTTTCTGTGAAATCCTTCTAGAGCCGTGCTCTTTAGCAACTTCTTCGTACTACCTTACTCCATGAGTTCTTGAAGATTTCACCTATTCGATTCCTTAGGACATCTCCTACTAAATCTTTGGTTCAATACTACTATTTACTTAGTCTTTCCTTCGCAATACCATGAGATTCTTTATAAGTTGTTTACCATATTCCTGTGAATAGTTCCCCTGGTTTTTTTATACTTCTAAGTCTTTACTTATTTAAGGGTTTCTTAATTCAACGGTGGCTTCCAAACTTAGCTCACTTATTGTGGCTTCGAACTATTCTATCTCATGCTTCTTATTTATGTTTTATTCGACTCATAAATTTAGTTATCTAGCCATCTCACGATTTTTCTAAACTTCCAGTTGCTTTTCTTTACTAGTTATCTCTTTACCAGGCTCTAAATTGAAGGGTGAGTACAACCACTACATAAGATCACATATTTTCTATTCTACACTTAGACTTGGTGATGCTCTGGTTAGGTATCTATACATTTACCACAATTGAGGTCTCTAGAAGAAATGGTCATCATTCGTTATATAAGAACTTAATCGACTATCCCACGCATTGGGATCCTACTGAATTTCCTCATTACATCACACACCCTTCATATTATTCACATTTTCTGTTTCTTTGCTCTATGTTTTGCTGCCAAGGCTAGTGGTGCTTTGTTCTCCTATCTACTTTCTAGATCTCCGCTCTCAATTCTTACTTTAAATCTATACTTTGGCACTTTACTCTACTGCCCATACCGGTACTTGTGTCACTTCTTAAACATCTCAAACCTCTCGGGTCCTATTCTTTATACTTTTCCAGATTTCTTTTAACTTGGTCTGATCTATGGGTTCTGCTACATTTGGTCTATCCTATAGACTTCTACTTGCCTTGATCTTTAGGCTACCTTGGTTTCTCTTCTTTATATCCTCGAAATTTCCTTAATTCTTTTTCTGGGTTATCTTCCTTCCAAGGTCTTTCCATTTATTAAGTTGGACTCTAGTTGGGTTTTCTTACGATCGCCTATATCTATGTTGGTAGAAACTGGTCTATGTCTCGTCGGTTATGTTCTTTAGATCTTGTTGGATCTCTATATCCTCATGTATGGTAGGTATGAGCTAGCCTTCATCGGACAGTTTCCTTAACTGGGTTCACGGGGGTGAGAATCTGGGTGGTCAGGGTCTTATTTATTGGATTCCTTAGTTAGGTTAACTAATCATTCTTCTAACATCGTTCCTCTTATTTACCTACGGTCCTGGGTTTAGGGAATCTAGAATGTCTGCGCTTTTCTGGTATCTCACATCCATTAGAAGTCTTTATGACTATTCTTGATTTTTTGCTTCTTCTGCCTTGTGGCTATCCTTGATTATTAGGGAACTCGCTATCTATATGAGATGCTTAAGGACTATAAAACATGGTTGGAAGAAATTTTCTGTGGAGAAAAAGGAATCTTGTTGGGAGGGAAGAAACTCTACTCAAGTCTACTCGGTATTTTACTCTCGATCAAGTTTACTATTTTCTTATTTATTACTAGTTCTGGTACTATCTAATTATGTGTCTCTGGTTCTTATTTTGGAAGAAAAGAACTTTATTTAGGTCTACTCGGTAATTAATTCTTATTCGGACTTACTATATTTTTCTTCACTATCCCAAGTTATGATGTTTTCTATCATATCTCATTCTATACCTCTATCTCTTTACTATTTATGATTACTTAGATCGTCTGTTCATTACTTTTTCTTTCTGACTTTCTCTCTCTCTCTTTCCTACTTCCTTAGGTTGTTATCCTTAGAACTTTATTATTCCCTCACTTCCTAACCTTTCCGTCTTCGACTGCTTAAAACTCTACGCATCTCACTTTCTTATAACTCATTTTCCCACTCCCTCGGGTACTTTTCTTAAAATCTTATTGTCTGGTTTCATTGCTTATTTGTACATCTGGTAATAAGCCAAGTAACTTCAAGAAGATTTCTAATCTTGAATCCAGAGTATAATTATTCTTGTAAGGAATACTATTCGATTAATCTGGGAAGGCTTACTAACATATCTATAGAACTTTGAGGATGTACTCGAGGATCGGATACTGGAGAGGTAGTGCCTTGCATACGAGTATCCCACATACTGCGTATACAAAACCCCAACACTCTACCCACTACAGTCACTGACTCCATAGACCATGCTCTGATACCATCTTTGTAACATCCACAAATCTGCGAGATGTTACCGGCAGGGGTTAGTCCGTACTAACCCCACAGCCTCTGACTTTGCGACAATTGCTAATCTCATTCTATATTCAATCTCATGCATGGAACCAAAGCCCGACTCACCAAATAAAAGATATAACTCACTACTCATTATTATATTCTTAAAACAAATGCATCTATAACTTTATTGGGAACACTTATACTTATAACAATGACTGGTACAAGCTATTTACTTATTCATGACTTTACTATACTATTGACTGACTTGCACTGGTGGACTCCAACCCTAGTGACTGCATCAATATCCGCCTTCCCGAGCTCGTCCTCCTAGAATACCTGCAAAACAAGGAAATTGAGAGTGGGGGGTTTAGATCTTTGTATGATCTAAGTGAGTGGACGAAAAACAAAACTGAAATACTGGTATCAAAACATTAGGTTTTTAAAACAAAAGTTCCAGAAATAACTTTATTTGAAAACTCTTTTCTGAAACTTTGTCTGAAATCTCTTTTATAAAACTTGTCTTTCTGGAGATTGCTTTTAAATCTATGGTTTCTGAAAACTATTTCTAAATATGATTTCTAAAACTGGGGTTATGAAAATCTGGTATCTGAAATCTGATCTGTTTTTTGAAAAACTTGACGTATGAGGGCGTTACGTATCGCCGTCCCACATACGCCTAACTGGAGCCAGAAGTGCAAATCCATGACTTTGGGGCATTACGTATCGCCGTCCCCTAAAGCATGCCGCTACTGTGTCTGAAACTGGTGGTCTTGGGGCGTTACGTATCGCCGTCCCCCAAGCCATAAAACTAGAGCTGGTAGTGCTGATCCATGCTACTACTTGACCCTGAAACTAGTGTCTAGGGGCATTACGTATCACCGTCCCCTAGCCCTGAACTAGGATTTGGGGGCGTTACATATCGCCATCCCCCCAGTCCTCTACATGTGCACATGTTCTATGTCCATCAGTTCCAAGATGTATCCAGTTACATACTGGGGTGGGTTTTCCCCACATGCCCCGAAAAACCATAAAATCATGCTTGAAAAACATTTCATTTTGGAATTTAAGTCGTAAAAGTTCATTATTAAAGTGTAATATTTAATTTGGAATTAAATAACGAATTAGAATTGAATGCATATTAAATTGGAATTAATGATGTAGTTTAATTTAATTCGAGAATTCGTACTTATTCGCAAAGACGAGTTTAACTCGCACAAAATCAAATCGTTGTTTGAACATTGGATGACCACTAATTATCAGATTAATTAATTTGATTAGATTGATTGATAACATGCTTGTGTGAATACATGAATGTGATGCATGAATAATGTATATCAGATGGATATTAGATGGGTGGGGCAATTTTGGAAATTGTAATAAATTCGATTTATTAATTGGACATGCGTGTCCAGCCTTATTACCTCTCATTTCTTTGTATTCTCTTCTCACATATTCCCCTCATTGTAAATGAGTATTCTTTAGAAGTGTAGTGTAACAGGTAGAAATAATACTTGTGCTAGCGGGAGAGAGAATGTGAGAGATTTGATCTAGGATCAATGTGTTAAGTATCCATCCGTATATCATTATTATTTATTTATACACGCTTTATTATGTGTTAGAATGCATGTTTAAGGGTGTATGATGATGAGACCTTAACAAAGATAATAATTGGTTGCCAATTTGCACACAAAAAAACCCTCAATTTATATCAAGCGTTTTTCCTTCCATTGAGTGATTCTCACTCAAGATCCGAGACGGCATTGGGTTGTTGGCCAAAGTCAAGCCCTTTGTTTGTCGAAGATGTGTTTGAATCACGAGAGCTTTGTTCCATATTGGTGTCATGTCCAAGTTGTGGTTTGTTGGCCAAAGTCAAGACCACTTCTTATCCATCGATATTGATTACGAAGCTTTCCATGGTCAATGGGTCGCGCTTGATTGGGATCACTAAGTTTGTTGTGCCAAAGCGAAGGCTTAGTTGATTCAGATGAAAAAGGTTAGGTAATACATTGGATGTATTGGCATATATAAGATATATGTTTCGGACTTGGATGTCCCCTTACCGGATCTAGGAATTGGATTGGATCTAATCGATCTTAGAGATCTACCTAGTTAATTATCATACAATTTGTTGGCCAAAGTCAAGATTGTGTGATATTTAATGGGATCCTAGCCCACTAGGAAATGCGGTTTCCCAAGTACTCGACAGAGGGTTAGAGGCTCGCCGAAAAATAGTGGGAGGCAAGAATTGAATTTGTAATATTCGTTCAATTACTCGCCATATGCGCTCAAACAAATATCATTCGTCAAACGTATTAAATGTTAGTTGGACTAATATTTAAATTGTTGTTTTAATAAATAGTTGGACTATATTCAAACAATTCATTTATAAGTGATTATATAATTGGATTATGATAATCAATATATTTGATTTAATTGAAATTATAGTTGATTAAATAGTTGGACTATTGTAATCATTATAATAAATAGTACCTTAATAATTGATTAAATAGTTGGACTATTAGAATCAAGATATATAACTTGAAAGATTAATGTTTAAAACATGATCCTGGGGAAAATGTATTAAACGACTTTAATTTTCAAATTGGGAATAAATTTCAGGATGGTCCTGGAAAAATAATAAGTTATTTTATTTGATAAAATAATAAATTATGCCAAAGCCCGGAGTTAAGCAAATAAGTGGAACATGATATTTGGAATATTCATGTAACGATGACTTTAGTGCTTAATCCATTATACTTACCGCAATAGATTCCTTAAATTCTGAATCAGAACTAAGGTTAGATCCTTAAAGTATGATAACGAAATTGAAGGATTTTTCATAAATCTATTAACTTAGATCTTTGAAATACTAAATTGCAAATAATAACTCTTTGAGGGTTAATGACTATTCTCAAGGAGATAAAAGTCAAATTTGCAATTAGGCAAGTAGCGCAAGGCGCACTTACTTCGATATTCTAGAAGGCCAAGGCTTGGCAAAAGGCTTCTGGAGTGTTGAAAAGGGCAAAGGCAAAATCATTATAATCTTCTGGGAAGATAAAGGACATATCCCAAGAAGGAATTGAAGACGAGCAAGGCTCTGACTTCAAATATGTTTGCAACCATTATGTTCACAACTAGTATTGAAATTAGATTTTAAATACTTAGTGTGGTACATATATATATATTGATGTTCATAATCTAATTTGAACAGGATACTGACTTCAATTGAGATTTAATCTGCGATTTGGAAACGGGACGAAAGTCGCTGTTTTAACCACAGATACCTAAGTTTAGGAACTACCTTCGGGTATGTACTTAAATTAGGAACTGTTATAATGTAACTAGTTTGACTAGATACATTATCTCTATATCAGTGTGTTTAACCCGCTGCGGGTGAACCTTTATATTCTAGAACACTAAAGTGTTTTATTATATAAAGATGATATTGAGATAAACACATTAAATGTGAATAACAACATTTATATTTTGAATATAAATAAATCTCAAATATATATATGACAAATAAATATCTCGAACTGATTTGATCAGAAGAAACTAATTGTGGCATTGTTGTCTAGGACACAATTAAACAAGACTCGTATATCCACACTTTTGAAGAGTGGGTACTCGGACTAATTTGATTCTAATCAAATAAAGTCTATGAATCTAGTTTATTGGGCAAAGTGCCTAAAACACTATTTACATGGTAAAAGTGTAAAAGCCACAGATCTGTTAGCCCTAGTTCATAGTGAAGCAAGTGGGCCCATATCTAGCTAGGCTAGAAATGGATATGAATATTTCGTGACCAATACGGATGTGGCATCGCGTTATGGTTGTGTGTTTCTTTTGAAGAACACAAATCGGAAACTTTTAAAGTTTCGACATGAAATAGACAAACAGATCGGCTATAGTATTATATCGTCACGGTAAGACCGTAATGGAAAATACTTAAGCAATAAGTTTCTAATAATACATGAAAGAGTAAAGTGTTCTTTCAAAGAGGACTCCTCCCGGAACACGTCAGTTTGACGGTGTGTCCGAACTGAGTAACCGAATTATGTTAGACATCATAAGGTTAATCATGAGTCGCTTAGAGCTACCATTTCCTTCAATGGATAAGCATAAACAGTGCAAGAACTTATTTAGAATAAGGTTCCATAATTATCTGTTTAACAGATATCATATAAGATATGAACGGGAAAGAAACCTTGTTTCTCATTCCTGTAAATTTGGGAATGCTGGGCATATGTTTGGATGATACCAAACTAAAACCCAAATTGGATAAGTGCCAAATGTAGGATATCATAGGGATACCATAAGTATTGTACCTATAAATCTCATAAGAGAACAATTAGATTGTTGCTCACCATGCGGTTTTCTTAAGAGGAATACTGATATGCAGTGGTAAGTGGGAGGATAGTAAAACTCGATGAAAATCGGAGAAATACTGTCCTAGGCACCGAATCTTAATGGAACAAAAATAGTTCATCAAGGATGAAACTATTCCATTAATCTTTGAATACACAAGGACCGCGTATGTCGGAGAGAGTCAGAAAACAACCTGGGGTATGGGTTTCTGATCTCACCTCATAAAGATGTTTATCTTATGAAGTATACCAACTGACTACGTATGAGGAAGTGATACAAGGTACCGACTCCCTAATTATGACAAAATGTCATAAGTCCGAAATGGATTACATGTAAATCAACAAGTTTGGACACTGGTTAATGTACAGCAAGGCATTGTACCTACTGGTAATATAAGTCTTCAAGGAAGACGTACATGGATGACAACATACCAACGTACTAAGCTAGGCTTGTAGTGGAAAGGTATCGTTATCAACATTATGTTGATTACGATTCAACCTTTTACCTGTTGCTACGGTGTATCCATTTTGATAATTCTTGCTAAAGCAGTACATTTCATTTATGAAATATGACAGCTTTACGGGAAAATCGCTTTCCTGAAAAGGAAACCTTTTGGAGGATGTTTATAACATCCTGTCGATTTTGTCGTACCAAAACTAGCAAACAAGGTTTGCAGGTTAATCGATCCATGTTTGGATTGAAGCAAACATAGGTTCTAGGAATTTTCGTTTTGATGTAATCATAATAGTTTATGATTTAATTCAAAACGAAATGATTCTTGTGTATATAAGATGGTTAGTGGGAGCGCACTGACAGTGGCTGTCCTATATAAATAATGATAATAAGTCATTTCTTGGAAATGATATTCCCATATAATAACTATCGGTGAAAGCTTGACTTTCGAAAACTCTCCGTGGAATCGTACATTGAAAAAATGTACGCTACCTGGTGTCTCATACGCTTTGAGCATATGAAGTCACAAACAGGCCAATCCGAGTGATAGTCACTGGATTGATGTTAAAAACATCCGTTAGTATATTAGAGAACTAAGGATGCTGTCTTAATCTATGGAGATTGAGAACTTGAAGTGACTGGGATCACTGTTGCAAGTTTCCTAAACCGATAAGACGACTATAAGTCACAAACGGTACTATACAGTTTGAATAACGGTACAGTGAGCTGGAAATCTTCCAAGCAAGATACTGTTACCTAATAAACAACAAATGCGGGTTATTGTTGCAGCTGAAGCAGCAATAGAAGCATTCTGGGGTCGTAATAATCTAATTAGATTAGATACAGTTCTGTTAGCAGCTGAGCTAGGCGTCAACACAAGCTAAAGAATTAATGGTCTCATCAACGATCCAGATACATACTTCAACTATTCATCTGATTCGTTCGAATCATACATCGTGGCGATGTGATGATCGTATAAATCACATCAGACGATAATCATGCAAATCCGCTGAAGAAAGCATTTCTCAGTAGTTTGAGCCAACCGTACATAGTTCGGGTGTCAGAGACTCGAGTGACTGGCTATAGGCCAAGTGGCAGATTGTTGGAAAATTATGACCCATTGCGTCACTATTTGTACAGATTATGGTGTTGTTGTACAAATTAACTGTGTGACAAAGGAGATTGCACTCTTATCATTTGTGATTAGATCACCTTAGATGTATAAATGATGAGAGGTCCCTATGATTTGTTCCTGGACAGAGAATGATATGAGACACTATCAGTCCACAAAGGATAAATCATTGAATATCCCTAGTCAGAGTATTATCGAGATTGGACATCGATAAATGTGTAAACACTAGTATTACACTTGTGTGCGTTTGTGAGAGCACAACGACATAGTTTCATATATTTGGGTATATGATACTCATACAAGTGTAATAGGAGGTTGTGTTTCACCGATGGTACGGGAAACAGCTTCGCTCTGGATAAGACCCCGCGGAATCCCATTGGTAGTATGACTATGTGTCTATGGGAGTCTCCAATCAGGGTAGGTGTATTTGGTCTTAACCTTAGACTTGCACCGCTAATGCATACGACAATCAATATACTTTGGTTGAGGTCATCCAGGGCTTTAACCGGTTCTGTGTATGCCAATACTAGGTATATTGAGAATCGTAGTGTGTTGGGTGTGATGTCAAGACGGAAGTGTCACTCCAGTCATTTGGAGATGATGTGTTGGTTTTATTCTAGGTCCCAAGATCATCAAACAAGCATGAAGATGTGTGAAATGCATATCAAAGAAGTTGCGGAATACTTACAATGATCGGTTGAGACGAATCGGCAACAAATAAAACTAATTTTGCCTCCAAAAACGCAACTGCAGTGTGCAGTCCACTGTCTTGGTTTTTCAGTTTTGCTTCATGAATTTGAGCTCCGAATCTTCGTCGTTTGATTCCCGGCTCGTGGGTGAGTTTCCCTAACACCTTCGTATACCTCTTAGGAGTGTGCTAGCACTTGGATTTTGCCACAAAACCCTCAAAAATGGATCATCATTTTCGGCCAACCTAGGGCAGTTCACTGCCTTGGGCGTGAACTTGAGAGTGGTAGAGAGAAGAGAGAAAATGATTTAGGTTAGGTTAAAAGGTGTAAAACATATCACTTATATATTTTTTCAAAAATACTAAAATGATTTACACTTTTTAATATTCTTTTACCCTTGGTAAAAGGTGAAAGGGAAAAGCTTTCACTTTTTCCAAAAAGGTTAAAAGGCTTTCCCCCCCCCCCCAAATTTTCCTCCAAAATTTCCAAGGTCAAAGTCAAAGAGTCAAAGTTACTTTTTCCAAAAAGTGATTTGACTTTTATGACTTGCGATGTGATTTGCGATGCGACTTCCGGCACGTGATTCAAAATCGACGTAACTTCGCAAACACATTCCGAGCTCGGTTTCGATAATTCTAAATTAACGATTTTTCCGATGCCTCGTTAATAAATCCAATTTACTAATCACGTCGCTTGAGAATTAATTCTAAATTAATTCAAGTGCCCGAATTAAAATCTAATTTTAATTCCTAATCGAAATCCAATTTCGTTTAATATATCGAATATATTATTTATCGATTAATTCCAAATTAATCGTTCTCTCTCTTTAAGTTGATATGTTATCCTAGATAAAACATCTCTGTTATTAATCCCAGATTAATTCTTTCTCTGTTCTAATTAATCCCAGATTAATATATAATGCGAGTCATACGTCATCGGTGTATCATTGGGAAGCGACCCATGAGATCCCCGGATATGTTGGCAGTAAATACGGTCGTCGGACTATCCGAACACGTAAGTACCTCGTACTACGTTTATACCGATTTAAAAGACAAGGTTGGCCTCTAGCAAGGCGCCATGCCTACCCAATTCTCCGGAAACATGCTTACAGGAATAAGCGATCTATATCAGGCGTAGTATACATCGTATAGTGCATATCGATCTAGTATCGGATGGTCAACGTGTTAGGCCTGGGGCTGGAGTTGTGTCTGCCCCGTACGAAACACATATCGGATGTCTGGTAACTAGTCTCTATAATCGGATATACATGACCTAGTCATAATATCCCAATGGCCGCGCAGCACTTAAGAGCACTAATACCGTATCCTATGTGACATCATCTGCACTATGACTGGAGTGATACTTCAGTCTTGACATCACACCCAATACTCTACGATTCTCAATATACCCAGTATTGGCGTACACAGAACCGGTTAAAGCCCTGGACGACCTCAACCAAAATATATTGATTGTCGTAAGTATTAGCGGTGCAAGTCTCAGGTTAAGACCAAATACACCTACCCTGATGTCGGACTCCCATAGACACGCAGTCATACTACCATGGGATTCCGAGGGGGTCTATCCAGAGCGAAGCTGTTTCCCGTACCATCGGTGAAACACAACCTCCTATTACACTTGCTGAGTATCCAATACCCAAATATATGAGAACTATGACGTTGTGCCCTCACAACGCGCACAAGTGCAATACTAGTCTTTTACGTATTTATCGATGTCCAATCTCGATAATACTTTGACTAGGGATATTTAATGATTATATCCTACGTGGACTGATACTGTCTCATATCATTCTCCGTCCAGGAACAAATCATAGGGACCTCTCATCATTTATACATCTAAGGTGATCTAATCACAAATGATAAGAGAGCAATCTCCTTTGTCACATAGTTAATTTGTACAACAACACCATGATCTGTACAAATAGTGACGCTATGGGTCATATTTTCCAACATGATGGTCATGTAGGATACGGTACTAGTACTCTTAAATACTGCAGCTATCGGGATGAAATGACAAGGTCAGGTTTATCCGATTATAGAGACTAGTCACCAGACATCCGACATGTGCTTCGTACGGGGCAGACAAATTTCAAGCCCCAGGCCTAGCATGTGATCATCCGATGCTGGACAGAAATACGCAATACTACGGTATACTACGCTTGATATAGATCCTTATTCCTATAAGGATGTTTCCCGAGAATTGGGAGGCATGGTGCTTTTCTAGAGGCCAACCTTGTCTTGTAATTCGGTATAAACAGTACGAGGTACTTACGTGTTCCGATAGTCCGACGACCGAATTCACTGCCAACATATCTGGGGATCTCATGGGTCGCTTCCCAAAGATTCTAAATTAATCTGGGATTAATCAGTAGAGAGAAAATTAATCTGGGTTAATAGAAGAGATATTTTATCTAGGATAAAATATTAATTAAATAGAGATAACGATTAATTTGGAATTAATCGATTAATTAATATATTTGATATATTAACGAAATTAGATTTCGACGCGGAATTAAAATTAGATTTTAATTCGGGCGAGCAAATTAATTTAGAATTAATTCGTTAGCGACGTGAATAGTGACTTTGCTAGGCGTAATCATTTAATTACGACGCGACGGAAAATTCGTTAATTTAGAATTAGCGAACCCGAGCTCGAGATAATTTGCGAGCGCATTCGCATTTCGAATTCGAGTGCGGCAAATCAAATCAAGCGTCAAATCGCTAGTTGCATCTAAGCGTCACATCAAGCGTCTAATCATGTCACTTTGAGTGATGTGACAATTTGATTGAGTGATATGACATGATGTGAGTTAGTGGAGTGGTTGGAATGTTTGGTATATGAATTGATTTTTGAAATCAATTATTTGATTTTACACCATTTGACTTTTGTAAAATTTTTGGTAAATCATTTATATATTTTTGGAAAATATATAAAGGATACATATACCATTTTTCAAGTAATTCAACACATCTCTCCTTCTCTCTTTCTCTCCTAAACGCACGCCCAAGGGGCTGTTAAAAGCTTACTAGTTTTGACAAAACAGTGAGCTGTGTGGGAAGCTTGGAGTGTGATTTTGTGGCAAAATCACAAGTGCTAGCACACTTACGGGACATGCGAAGGTGATAGGGAAGCTCACCCATGAGCCGGGAACCGTTCGACGAAGCTTGGAGCTTGATTCTTGGAGCTCAAACCGAAACCAGTGAGGGAAAAATCTACACAGCAGTTCGCCAAAAACAGTGAGCATTTTGGAGTTCCGTTGCTTGCCGCGTCGCTCAACCGATCGATGTAAGTATTCCGCAACTTCGTCGATGTGTATTTGCAATGTTTTTCATGCTTATAATCGATCCGGGACCTTAATAGAAACCAACAAAAAGGAGAAGATCAGGCCTGGGACTTAATTGAAGAAATGGCCAACAATAATTCTTTGTGGCCAACATAAGGGAGCATGATCCAACGAATAGCAGAAATCTACGATGTAGGAGCCAACACATCATTAAATGCCAAGCTAGATCAGATATGCAAATTCATGGATCAGATATGCAAATTCTTGCAGGGTAATGCTGGATCCATAAGTTCACCATATGAAGGAACACAAGAGGCAGAATCTTACAACCAACATGATGAGACAGTGAACTATGTCAACAATTTCAATAGACAGGGAAACAATCCATATTCCAATATCTACAACCCAGGTTGGAGGAATCATCCCATTATCGCATGGAGCAACAATTCAGGGCAAATGAACAATCCACCACCCGGATTACAACAACATAACAAAGGCTAGGAATATAAAAAGAAGCAAGAAATAGAAGATTTGCTTGTAGAGATGTTCAAAAAGCAAGAAGCCAAATATAATCCTGTATTTCAGTCCCAAGCAGCATTAATTCAAAGCCAATTTTCCTTTATCAAAGCACTGGAGAATCATATGGACAATGGGCTAATGCTTAGAGTTATAGACCGCAAGGTAACCTTCCTAGCAACACAGAACCAAATCCAAGGAACATAGGGAAAGAGCAGTGTCAAGCCATCACTTTGAAAAACGATACTGAAATCAACAAAGATGTTGGAGTCAATGCAACTGCTAAGGATATTCCAAAAGAAAGTAGCGAAGCAAATCCACAGATGAAGGAAAAAGAGGCAAAAGAAAATGATCGAGAAAGATTTACTCCACCTCCACCTTTTCTATAGCGTCTCCAGAAACATAAACTGGACAAACAGTTTGCTCGATTCTTGGAGATCTTCAAAAAGTTACATATCAACATTCCATTTGCAGAAGCGTTGGAACAAATGGCCAGCTATGTGAAATTCATGAAAGATATTTTGTCACGAAAATGAAGATTGGGAGATTACGAAATAGTAGCATTGACAGAAGAATTCATCGCCATCATTCAGAGGAAGCTTCCCCCAAAGTTGAAAGATCCTGACAGTTTCACCATCCCTTGCACCATAGGAGAACATAACTTCGGTAAGGCTTTGTGTAATTTAGGTGCTAGTATTAACTTGATGCCTTTGTCTATTTACAGGAAACTATAGATTGGAGAAGCAAAGCCCACCTCAGTCACTCTGCAACTTGCTGATAGAATGCTCACATTTCCGAGAGGTGTATTTGAAGATGTGCTTGGTAAAGTCGACAAATTCATTTTCCCAACAGATTTTATTGCCTTTGACATAGAGGAAGACAAAGACGTACCCATTATCCTCGGAGACCATTCTTGGCTACAGGTCGAACCATTATTGATGTACAAAAAAGTGAACTAACCATGAGGGTACATGAACAAGAAGTAACATTCAATGTTTTCAAAGCCATGAATTTCCCGGATGACGAAAAGAAAGAGAAATGTTTCAAACTTGATATTATAGATGGTATCATCCAGAACTCAGATGAAATGCAAAGTTCCACTGACAAACTTAAAGCATGTCATCTGCATGTGAAGCTTGAACATAAATTGTACTGCGCATTAAAGAAGTTAAATCTTGAAATACAAGCAACAATAGAGAAAATTCTCCACCAACTCAATGAATTGGAGGAATTTCACATAAAACCTTTTGAGAATTCCAAACTGTACATAGAAAAGGCCATGAAGAGACATGATCAGAAGATAGTGCGTATACAGCTGGAACCGGGGCAACGGGTATTTTTAAACAAATCAAGGTTGAAACTTTTCCATGGGAAGTTAAAATCATGGTGGTCAGGTTCATTCTTAATCACCTAAGTTTTACCATATGGAGCCATTGAGTTACATGATCCCAACTCCAATAAAATATTCAAAGTTAACAGCAAGCGTGTCAAACACTACTGGGGAGAATCATTTGAGTGACAAAAAGAAAGTGTCACACTTGCAGATCCAGCCTAACATTCGGGCAGTCATGTCTAGCTAACGATGTTAAACTTAGCACTAGCAGAGAGGCAACCCTTGCAATTTGTGTATATATTAAGATTTGGTGTGTTTTATTATTGTGTGTTTAAATTGTGTAGGTAAAGTCACAGACATGATGGAAGACGTTCTCGCAATCTTCACAAGCAATTTCCTTCTCTCCCTCAAAATTCTCTGATGAAAGTCTATAAGCACGAATTGAACGAATGAGACTTATGATGATCAAAGGTATACCTAATGACATTCATTGGATTATTGAAGCACGAGTCTGATTGGCAGGTGAGTCATCTGACTCTTTTATTTCATTTTTGCCTGGTTTAGGAAAAAACACCTATGCTAAGAAAAGAAGAGCTAAAAGATTAGGTGTTGCTATAATATGCATGCATGAAATGTAATACTCATTGTTGTTCTTTAGGAATGATGTCTGATAGCCGCGAAGATAAATTAAATTCATTAGGGATGACATGAGTAAGGATTCTTTAGATGACATATCATTGACTATTGAGACACATCCCATTGGATATGTATATCACAAAATTCGGTTGTTACATGCACAATTTCAAAAAGAAAGACAACAATTAAGTCTCGGGAATCTGACTTTAAAAGACCTTGTTTTCCAATTTATAAGAAAATTGGATGGGAAGCTTGTCCCTGACGCATAGATATCATTCAAGCCGTTACTTCCTTTACATATTATTATTCTTTGTCTTTAACTAATAATTGTGATTTGTTTTGTTATTTTCTTTTATTTGCGCCGATAGGATCCATACTTTTTGACTTTCACGATTTATCTTACTGTTTAGCTAATAATTGTCATTTGGCAAGTACTAGTGCTGTTATTACTCACCCTATTGCACTCTTGAAGACATCCAGATTTGAGAAAGAAATACATAAAAAAATGGAAGCAACTTCAAGAAGACGAGTAGTAAACATCCGTGTGTTTTGCGGTACTAGTGCTGGTTCTAAACCAGAATTCGCTGAAGCAGCACAAGAATTAGGTCGAGTCATAGTTGGGAGGAATATGCACTTAGTATATGACGGTGGTAATCTTGGACTAATGGGGTACATTTCAAGGGCTATACAAGAAGGAAGTAGTCAAGTTTTGGGAATTATCCCCAAACATTTGGTGTAGGCGAATCTTATCGGACAATCAAACAGACATAAATTCATTGTGCCAAGTATGTCCGAACGACTTGTTGAAATATTTAACTGTGTTGATGCATTTATTGCTTTGCCAGGTGGCTTGGGCACAATCGAGGAAATCTTCGCAATATTATTTTGGGCGAACTTGAACATACACCAGACACCAATTGGATTGTTTAATGTTGATGGATTTTTTGACTTTCTTTTTGTGTTTCTTGAAGATGCCCGTAGAAATGGGTTCCTTTCAAAACCCGTTAAAGATACACTCTTCACTGCCAGAACATCCAATGATTTAATTGGCCAACTCTTAGCCTTTGAACCATATATTGACCCTATCATTTCCAAGATAAATTGGTCCGATAATGATCGTGGTGAGAAACGTCGGATAAATCTGGATCTTAACCTTTAATTTTCTTTTTAGATGTACAATTCCACGCTAACCAGGTATTGTTTTCTAAACTCTTCTTCTTCTTTTTAGACATTGGGGACAATGTCTCAATTAGGTTTTGGGGAGGGGAATAATTGACTAGTATCTTATTTTTATTTTTCTTTGTGTTCTTTTTGCTTGATTTTTAGTCAAAAATTCTAAATAATAATTTAATTTAAAAAAAAGAATTGATTTTTTGTGTGTTTTTTTAATGTTTTTAACTTGACTAACCAGGTGAAATGGTGTTTAGAGATAGCTGTGTAAGGAATTTCCCCTCCTGAGACGTATCTCAACCTATCTTGTAATAAGTTAATTTTGTTCATTTCCTTTTGAATTATTTAAATTTGTGAATTCTCCATAATACTGACTAAATTGGATCTTCATATGCTCAGTTGACATGTATTATCAATATGCATGGTAACATACGGACATGAGTTGTAAGTGAAAAGTATATAATATTCTATGCTCTAATTTATTGGAGGAAGCATCTGAAAGTAATGGAATAAAAAAAAGAAAAGAAAAGAAAAGAAAAAAATTGTGTATATAAATAATTAACCAGGCTTTTACTTAGTAACCGTACATCTTGCCTCAGTAAGCAGTGATTGTTAATGTTAAACGGAAAAACTTGAGTTACTAATAATAAAGTTTCTACTTAGTAACCGGGCATCTTGCCTCTGTAAGCAGAGATTGTTTGTGTCAAACGGTAGAACCTTTAACATCTAAGATCTGAGTAATTAAGTCCGTAGAGGTGTCTTAACACCTAGTGCCCTAAAGCCAGCTGGCTTGGGAGTCACTGGCCCAAAGCTCACTACATGGATTATAGATGTTATATATAAAAAAAATTTCATTGCCAAAATAGGTGTGAATTCTGATATAACATTAGGATAAAATATTACTCTCTTTTCAACTACACTTATGAATATTGTGGGCACAATGATATGATTAATACCTTGTTGGTTTTGTATATGGAGAATGGTAAAAATAATCAGAGAATTTACTTATTTGGTAATTTAGAAAGAAAGAAAACAACTATTAACTTGGATAGGAATTTCACTTGTTTAGTCACTAACTTATTTTGTGTGTTTGATTTTACATTTGATTCACGTTTGTGGGTATCGTCGCTGTAAGCCCTCAAGAGACTACAACTCATCCACTAGGGACACCTAGAGGTTTAAAGGCTTGTTACATACGCTAAATGCAACAGTGATCCCTATGAAGACTTAGATTAATTTTATTTTGAAGTTGTTTATTGTATTTTAATTTGTTGTTTTGGTCGAGGACTAGCAAAATGTTAGGTTTGTGGGTGTGATAAGTGGAAAATATATCAATATTTACCACCTCTTTTACTTAATATTTTGTATACTTTCTTGAGTTTTGTGAATATTTTGATGTGCTTTGTGTATTTTGTAGATAAATAAGATTTCAGGACTTACTGGAATCAAATCGGGGCCAAAACAGTGAAAAATAGAGAAAAATGGCAAAATTAGAATTTCATGTCGCGACACGCACACTCTCTATGTTGTGACGCGCTGTAATTATTGAGCTGCTGACACTTGTCATCGCCATGGAAGCACATGTGTCATCATCACGTCATCATGACGTCAACAAATAATTCAGCCTGATGACACATCATCAGTAATGTCAGCATGACGTCAGCATAATAATTCACTCTGTCGACACGCGTCATTCCTTGCGTCAGCATCGCGACGCACAATCCTTCATACGTCGTGACGTCGAGCCAATAATTCTGCTAACAGCCAAATGTCATCATCTCGTCGAAGCCGCGTACATGTGTCACGAATCAATGGCGCGTCGCGAAAGCTTAATGTGTTGCGACGCATAGAGAAAAATTTTGCCTATAAATCAAGGCCGAATTAATTTGAAAATTTCATACTTTCTTCTAGGGATTTCCTTAAGAATACTAAGAAGATTGTATCTTATTTGTTTATTTATAGCTTTCTTGTATTTAATTTTTATTTTAAGCAATATATCTTTCTTTATTTTACTTTAAAGTATGAGTAGGTAACTTCCTTATGTTGGGGGTGAAAGGTAAATTTTTTATTATTATAATTTAGATTAATCTCCCTTAGTTATAATATAAACTATTTTAAAACCTGACCTAATGAGATACCGCCTTTATGGTCTGTTGGACTTAATTAAATTGGTTTTAACCTGACTTAATTGGATACCGCCTTTATGGTTGGTTGGAATTAATCAAAAATCTGAATTAATCACGATATCTCCTTTAAGGTCGGTTGGTAATGTCATGCAATTAATATATTATAATAAAGAGATTTCTAAATTAGAAGTAATAAAAGTAGATCCTTTAACCCCAACATTTTATTTTATTGATTTATTTTACCTTATTAATTTCTAAGTTTAATTTATGTTATTTTCTTTATTTACGTGCTTAATAGTCCTAGATATGTGTGGTAACTAAATCCCGTATCTAGAGTTGTGATGAATTCCAATATCCTCGGTTTATAAGTTGGTTATTTTATATTTTGGGTAATATATTGGTTTAATTATTGAGTCTTAAGCTTAATACTTCTTGTTAACTGGCCATTATAAGATTGATTTGGTAAACTTAAAATAAACTTGACGAAGGAATTTTAGGTTTTAGTCTTTGACTAAATAGCTCACGATCTCACCTTGGGGTAGATGTCCCTTAGGTAGATTTCCTTCCAGGATAGACATATACCTGTCGGGCGGAGGTAGCCACAATTGGAACTTAATCTTAATGAATTCAGATAATTTGGTTAACATAGACATACGATTAATTGGAAAGTGAAGATCTCTCAATTTACGGTCCTTACAAACATAGCTACTCATAACTTCAAGCATGGAGCAAACACCAGACTACGTGGCCGCTCAATTGGCCATTCTTCAAGAATGGTTACGTGTTTTAGAGGAGGAAAACTCAGCCATTTGAAGCTCCAATATGAACCTTTAGAAGCAATTGGAGCAAATCTCTTCAATTTCCTAACAACGTGATACTCCAGACCATCCTAGCAATCCTATAATCCCAACCAATCCTTTGGGGCATTCAACAATGTTGCAAGCGAAAATCTCCCCAACCATCCACCAAGTCAAGAAAGAAGTCAACATATCTCCCCAACCGACCATGTTCGGCAAGTTGCCTCCACCTTGCGCAAGGAAATGAAGGAGTTCAAAGATACAATTCTCTCCAGCCTACCTGGTGTCACAATACCAGTGAGAAAAAGCTGAGCTACAACGATCTCAAATATTCCCTTTTGGGACTCATCACTTCCATCGAACTACCACGAGAGTTTAGCCCGCCAGATATGAAGCAATATGATAGATCTATATATCCAGATGACCATGTGGTCCATTACAAGTACAAATTGGTGTCGACTGATATGGCTCCTCATCAATGGGAAGCTGGAATGTGTAGAGGATTTAGAGAAATATTGGCAGGCCCAGCCCTCACTTGTTTCATCAATCTACCTTACAAGAATATTGGGTCGTATCAGGAACTAGCTGATAAGTTTGTGGAGCACTTAGCCAACTATTGTAAACTTGAGAAAACCACAGTCGACCTCAACGTAATTCAGTAGCGGAAAGGAGAATCTCTATGAGGCTACGTCGCATGTTTCAACAAAGAGAGAATATACATTTCGGATCTCCACCAGCCGACTGCCATTGAAGCTTTTAGGAATGGGTTACTAGCATATAACGGACTTTATAAGAAGCTAACAAAATTTCGATGCTACACTATGGATCAGGTCATGGCCTAAGCCCAAATCGAGGTCAGATGGGAAGATGACAAGACGAGCAAGAAACGTGACGTTCCTAGTAACCGCTATGAAGAGAAAATTTCAAACCCTTCCAAATGACAAACGAGTTCGGATGCAAGGACCCATCAACCAACATACAATCGATCTCCACAAGCTGGGAATCATCACCTAAAAATAAGGATTATAAACGCAGGCCTTCAGCCTACATGATATAGCACCGGTCTTCAATGAATTTATTTCATTCGACCTCAAGGCCAAGCGATGCTTAGAAACGAGAATTTCTTATATATCAAAGATAAAAGACTATTAATATTAAGAAAATATTATTTTTACATATGGACCATCACTTGGCCTAATTGACAAACTTCTCCCAATCGACATAGGAATTACCTTCATAAACCTCCAGCATACCCAATCGACCAAGAAGCATTATATAAGATTGCCATCTTCTCCAGACAACGAGGACGAATTGTCATATTCCCCATATTACATTAATGAATTGTCATATTCTTCATACGACATGAAATGAATATCATTTTCCTCAGCCGACCTTGATGGATTGTCATATACTTCAGACTACATGGAAGCATTGTCATTTACTACAGACTACATAGAAGGATTACCATAAACTCCCAATGATATGGAAGGATAGCCACATTCCCCATACGACAATGATGAATTGTCATCATACGACATGCATTGACTGTCATCTACTCCATACTACAAGGAAGAGTTTTCTTCTCTTCCACGCGATATGAGAGGATAGTCATATTCTCCATATGACATGTATGGATTGCCATCAACTCCAGCTTACGTAGGAAGTCTCTCGGACCTCCATCGAGTCGAGTCAACCGAAGCCTTCAGACGTTCGAGAGGTCAGGTAGAGTGAAGAACCCCAAGTAACTCCATCAGGTCGAGTAGAGTATAGAACCCCGATGACCTCCATCGGGTGTAATCGACCGAAGTCTCTTGGACCGCCGTCGGGTCCAGTCGACCAAAGTCTCTTGGAACTCCATCGGGTAAAGTTGACCGAAGCCTTCTGACCTTCATTGGGTTAGGTCAAGTGAAGAACCCCGAAGACCTCCATCATGTCCAGTCGACTGAAGTCACTTGATCTTCATCAGGCCTAACGTCAAGTTTAGTGGAGTGAAGACTCTCAAAGACTCACATATAGGCCAAACGATATGGTCGGACCACTGTTTTAGAGGACATTAGAAGGCCACCCTCCCACTCAACCGACATGGTCTCCAACCGACAGATTCTATCAAAAAGTTCAGACGACATTCATCTAGACAACAAGCATATTTGTAACGACATATCACATTGTTCCATATAACATTTATATTTACTTATATTTATTGAAAATCACTCATGATAACAGACAAATGCAATCAAGTGAATTATTTTCATTCGACTCGACAAGGGTCATTTCACTCATCGAATGGAGACTATCATAGCCTTCATCTGGTCCAATCGATGGGATCATTCCCCACATGACTCATGTCGATTTGAGTCAAGACCCGGACCTTCATCTGGTACAGACGATATTGAAGACTGCTCCGACCTTTAGCTGGTTTGGTCGATTAAAGCTTATCCTGAACCTTCATCCGATTCAGTCGACTAGGAACACTCCAATGACTCATGTCGAGTTGAGTCAAGATCTAGACCTTCATTTGGTCCAGATGATATTGAAGACTCCCCCGACCCTTAGCTGGTTTGGTCGACTGGAGATTATCTTGAACCTTCATCTAGTTTAGTCGACTGAGAACACTCCCCATGACTCATGTCAAGTTGAGTCAAGACCTGGACCTTCATCTGGTCCAAATGATATTGAAACTCCCCCGACCCTTTGTTATTTTGGTCGACTGGAGATTATCCTGAACCTTTATCTGGTTCAATCAACTAGGAACATTCCCCATGACTCATGTCGAGTCAAGTCAAGACCTGGACCTCAATCTGGTCCAGGTGATATTGAGACTCCCCCGACCCTTAACTGGTTTGGTCAACTGGCGATTATACTGAACTTTAATCCAGTTCACTCAACTGGGAACACTCCTCATGTCTCATGTCGAGTCAAGATCAAGACTTGCACCTTCATCTGATTTAGACGACATTGAAGACTCTCCCGATCCTTAGATGGTCTGGTCGACTAATGATTATCCTAGCCTTCAAATTGTCTAGTAGACGGGAACATTCCCAAAATAGTTCATGTCGAGTCGAGTTCAAGACTCGGACCTTCATCTGGTCTGGATGAAGTTAAAGACTCCCCCGACCCTTAGCTAGTTTGGTAGACTGGAAATTTCCTAGCCTTCATGTGGTCAACCGAGGATCATCCCATGTCCAAGCTACATCAACACCCAGGTTGGGTCGACCGAGGATCATCCCCGTGCAAGCTACATGAACGCCTTGGTCGGGTCGATCGAGGATCATCCTAGGTCCAAGCTATATCAAAACCTAGGTCGGGTCGACTGAGGATCACCCCAGGATCGAGCAACATAATCATCCAGGAATGGTTTATTGAGGATCAACCTTGTAATATATTTGGCTCATGTCGAGTCAAAATCAAGACCATGGCCTTCATTTGGTCCAGCCGACATAATAGACTACCCCAGACCCACAGCAGGTCGGGTCTACTGGATGTGATCCTGGACCTTCATCTAGTCCATTCCCCACAACTCGTGACAGTCACCAGATCATCATCATGTCTAGTCGGCTGAGGATCATCTCAGGTTTTTATTTTGTTCCTTTAATATAATATGACATTTGATAGGTCCAAGCAACATCAAAGTCCATGTCTAGTCGACTGAGGATCATCCCTGATGTTTATTTGGATCTATCAACATGGTATGACCTTTGACAGGTCTAAGCGACATCAACGTCCAAGTACGCTTACGTGCTTTATACATACCCTAAACAAAATACTCGTTGAATACTCTCCAAACCAAGAATTTCTTGACTTAAAGAGAAGGTGACGAATTGTACGAGCCAAATTTGGGCCAGGGGTATTTTCGAATTTTCACTTTAGGCCCTATATTAGATATAGCCCAATCCTTCCAAACAGTACCCAGACCAAACTTGGGCTAAGACTTCTCCAGCTCACACACAAAGAGAGGCCTGCCAAATAACTCTTAGACTTATCAGCTGCCAAACTAAAGAAACATCTTTCTTATGATTAATAACCCAACATGATTGGCCGTTTTGGACACTAAAGGGTTAAGAATTTACTGTATTATTCAAACGAATATCTTGATAGCCTATAAAAGGACCCACAATTCAGAATGAAGAGAGGGTTTTTGGATGAGCTCTCATACTTGAGATATAAAAAGAGATCATCCTCAAAACACCCTCTCACCGCCCTCACGGTAGTTTACGGAGGTCAAGGTAGCCCTGAACTTTGTTCTTCCATTACTTTTCGCTCGTCTTCACTACTGACTTGAGTGTCGGAGTGCCTACGGCACCTACCACACCGGTGGGTAGGAACTTCCCGCTCACTCTACCTTTGTCTTGTAGGATCACTAGTGCCCCCTTCCTACTAATTCTCGATTGTGTATCTCAGGTGAAAACAAGCTTCACATGATCGACCTTTAATTTTTTTCCCTCTCCTTCAGTGTCTAAACCGAATTTGATCAATTGCTGGACAACCCTTGGACTTTTTGCAGTTCTAAAGCTTTCGTAAATTACAGATTTATAGATTTGCAGATTCGTAATTTTGTCTTCCAGGTCCTTTTCGGATGTCTTTTGAGTGTTGTAATTGACTTCCATCTATTCCAAAACGTTCATAACTATAATAAGCCTACTTTGACACCCATGGATGAATTTTACAGTCCCGAAACGACCTCAAAATCAACCCCGTACTATAGCTACGTGAGCAAACTGCACTATTGTTTTTGTTATACAGTTAACACAACTTTCAAGCCTTTTATATTGATTTTGTGCAACCAAATTACACCTAAATCATACCCAAATAAGCCCCTTTTTGTTCAACACCAATTGGACTTCCACACTAAATCTCATCACCAAGAAACCGAAGTATAGGCTTTTTGAACTAGGGGCGGGTAAAATAGATTTCAGTTTGGTTCGAGAGCGAATCGAACCGAGCCGAAAACCGAACGGTTCAAATTCGAATGAGCATATGGGGAAGGAGTAAACAGAACAGAACCAAACTAAACTAATTAATTCGGTTCAATTCGGATCAACAAAACAGTTTCCGTTTAGTTCGATTTCGAATTGAAACTGAACCAAACTGATAAAAATTAGTTCGTGTTGTCATGACTCACGCCCTAATGATTAATTCTGTTGTGCCACAATGTAGGTCAACATGAAAAAATAAATAAAAATAAAAGTTTAAATATGGGCTCATCATGCAAAAACAATGCCGTTTTACTATAAAAGGCGCTGAAGTGTATTTGGGAAATTAAAACTAAACCAAAAGGGGAAGGAAGATGGAGATGGGTTGTTACCACCAACTCGAAAGATGGTCGGGACTATGATATCTTCACCAGCAGCCTGCCAATGCCTTCCCCATGCCCCCGACCTAGAACCATTTGTCCTTGAATTTTTTATTAGTGGCCGAGAGATTTTTAATGATGGGAAGAGCCCCGACATAGGTGGAAAGGTAATATCAACCCTTTTACTCTTTTGGGTTGACATTCATTTTATATAACCTCTTCAGTTCAGGGACTAATGGCTCCCCGACCCTTATTAGCTTCAGATTACGTAGAGACCAGCCAACACTCTCCATCCATCCAGATTCAGCTGGCATGGGGCCAAGTTCATTTCTGCCAACATCCTTGCGAGGTACCCTAGCACGGGCAGACGCAGTCCCATATCGAAGAAGGCTGTGCAGAGGGCCACTTGGTTATCACGAGGACAACTTGCTTGATCCAATTCCTCTAGGACGTTGAGGGTGATGGCATCGGTAATGTTAAATCTTGTCCTCAGCTAATCTAACTCGGCCTCAGTTATTGTTGAAGCTCGGTCCATGTCAAGAGTAACAAAATATTACTCGGGGTGGCTTGCCTAGGGTCGGGGCACTCATCAGTGGTATGATCGGTTTTCTTCTTCAAAGGGGGTCGACGTTGTATCATTGTCATCCAAGCTCTCTGATCCCGAGCTATGTATGTTGACAATCTCGGCTTGACGTGAGGATTGTACAATGTGAGGTAGAGTGTTGTGAGGAGTTGGAGAAGAAGATTTTGAGTCTGATATTTCTGCCAAGACAAGACCCGAGCAGGTAAGTTAGTTCAAAGTGTTTAGTTCTAAAAAATAATCATATAGTTAGTAGAGCTTTGTTTCTTTGAGATTGAACCATTTGCAAAGCATTAAATTGTGTATATGATATATGCATATGTTACGTGAATTTGTTCCATGCAGCATCATTATATGCTTAAGAAGTATATGCCACGTTGAGTAGCTCATTTATGATTTATCTTCTCTTTAACGAATTTTCAATTTTAGATATTTTCATTGCTCATCTAATTAAATTTAATCCGAAAGTAAATTTATTTCTCCTTCCAATTTATTTTTATTAATTTTAAACTAAAATAAAAAATATAAAAATTGTAACACCTCGGTTCAAGATCATGAGCATTTAGAAGCATTTCTAGTTCAAGTCCATGAGCATTCAATATCATTTTACCTCAATTTGGGTTCTGGAACTGGTATACCAATCACTATACCGGCATATCGGTGGCCTTGTACTTTGACATGCTTTTTGAAACAACTATACCGATGTCATTGTCCATATACCAGTTATTAAACCGGTCTCCACGCTTTGAATTTGGCTTCTGAAACCAACATACTGGTCACAATTGGGTTTATATATAAACCATTCCCTATCATTTTCTTCTTCTTGTTGGACAAAATTACCCACAGCTTCACTATTTGCACAGATCATTGTGTTGTTGTAGCAAATTAACTATGTAACAAGGAAATTGCACTCTCATCATTTGTGATTAGATCACCTTAGATATATAATGAAGAGAGGTCCCTATGATTAGTTCCTGGATTGAGATGATATGAGACAGTATCAGTCCGCGAAGGATTAATCATTAAATATCCCTAGCCGTAGTATTATCGAGACTGGACATCGATAATGCGGAATAGGCTAGTATTGCACTTGTGCGCGTTGTGAGGGCACAACGGCATAGTTCTCATATATATAAGTATTGGATACTTGTGCAAGTGCGATAGGAGGTCGTGTTTCACCGATGGTACGGGAAACAGCTTCGCTCTGGATAGACCCTTCGGAATCCCATTGGTATTATGACTAGGTGTCTATGGGAGGCCGAAATCAAGGTAGGTGTGTATAGTCTTAACCTGAGACTTACATCGCTAATACTTACGACAATCGGTAAACTTTGGTTTTGGTGGTGGGGGATCTTAACTGGTTCTGTGTTCACCTCTTCTGGGTTTATCAGGAATCGTAGTGTATTGGATGTGATGTCAAGACGGAAGTGTCACTCCAGTCATAATGGAGATGATGTCACGCAGGATACGGTATTAGTGCTCTTAAAGTGATGCGCATCCAATCGTGATATTATGACCAGGTCATGAATATCCGATTATAGAGACTAGTTACCAGACATCCGATATGTGTTTCGGACGGGGCAGACACTTATCCAGCCCCAGCCCTAGCACGTGATTATCCGATACTGGGCCAATATGCACAATACAATTGTATACTACGCTTGATACAGATCTAGATATTCTTTGATGAATATGTCCGGAGAACCTGGGAAGACTTGGTGCTTTGCTAGGAGTCGAACTTGTCTCGTAAATCGGTAGAACGTAGTACTTGGTACGTACGTGATTCGGATACTCCGACGACCGTATTTACTGTGCCAGATTATCCGGGGATCTCATGGGTCGCTTCCCGATAATCCACCGATGACGCACAACTCGCACTCTTGAATAATCTGGGATTATAATAGAGAGAGAGAAAATTAATCTAGGATTAATAACGGAGATATTTATCCGGGATAAAATGTCGTCTAAAGAGAGAGAACGATTAATTTGGAATTAATCGAAATTAGATTGATCGACGCGGAATTAAAATTAGATTTTAATTCGGGCAAACGAGTTAATTCAGAATTAATTCGTTAGCGACGTAAATAATAATTTCGCCAGGCGTAATTATTTATTTAAATTCGATTGAATTAACGTCGCGACGTAAGCTCGGTATTTCGGAAATATCGAACCCGAACGCGTGAGTGCACGTGGGCCCACTTTCATTTGGAAACGTGTGGGGCCCACATGACACATGTCATTCTAATGCTTTGCATGTAGATAGTGTACAAGCACTCAATTCATTGCATGGAGTTTGAGTGTTTGACACTCTAAGCTATTGCATGTGTTGTGTCATAAATTTATTATTAATTTAATAAATTATGGCATAAATATAAATTGATTTTTGGTAAATCATTTTAATTAATACACATTTCAACTCTCTCATTTCCTCTCTTCCTCTCACGAAAATGGTTGGTTTGGAACTGGTTTTGGGCGTGAGTTAAAGGGAAGCAAGAGTGGTTCTCATGGTGAGAAATCAAGTGCTAGCACACTACGAGTCTTGCGAAGGTGGTAGGGAGGTTCCCCCATGAGACGGGATCCATCCGACGAAGATTGGAGCTCCGTTTCTTCACCCAATTTTCTGTTTTGCAGGGCAGTGGACTGCATGCAGTGGCGTGAAAGGCAGTGCGTTTTGGGCTTGATTCGTCTCCAAATCGACTCAACCGATCAATGTGAGTATTCCGCTACCTCCGTTGATGTGTTCACACATAATTTCATGTCTTGTTTGATCTTGGGACCTTAGAAAACCAACAATGGCATCATGAGCTAAAGTTGCAAGCATGAAATTTGTAGGGTTTAAAATTTGGGTAAATGTTTGTTGAGCATGATTTGAATGAATTGTTTGTTTGAGTATGCTTATAACATGTTTAAATTCATTTTGGTTGGACTAATTTGATGAAAAATGATTTGGAATTATTTTCCCCAAATTATATGCCTTGGCCGAATGCAAAATTGATTTTGAATCATTGGAATTTTGTTGATTTTAATTCATTGGATGAGTTAAAATCATGTAGGATGATGTTAATTTAATGTCAATTGGATTGTACTTTGAATTGAACATAAACCCTAAATTCCATGTGTTGGCCGAATTGGATATGCCCTAGTGTTGTCTTGGAATTTTTGATTTTGATAATTGGATGTATTGAAAATCATTCGGGAATGTATTAATGTCGATTGCGGATTAATTGGATTGAAACCGAATTGGACATGAAATCACTCCTTGGCCGAGACTTAGCAAGCATGTAAATGGGTTTGATTTTTCATTATGTGTGTTTGACATGTAATAATGAATTAAGCATGATTAATTGGACTAATTTGGTGCTTCGGAAATATCGATTTAGTCGATTAATCATATAATGCACTTTTGGTAATTAAATTGTGAAAATTGGATTTTTGGATTTAATTAATTGGGCCTAATTTTGGAAATTAGAATTTAATGTTGTAATTGGGCCTTTTGGGCTTGATTTATCAAGTTTGGTTTAGGCCAAGTGGATTGGATCCAATTGGGCCCAAAACCTTAACCATAAAGCCCAATTGCGACTAATGAACCTTTAATGTTTAATTGGGCCTAATGGGGCGAAATTGATTTCTAAGGCATTTTGGGTGATTCCACTATTGGGCTTTGGTTGCCGAAGCCCATGCCTAAAGAAATTAATTGAAGCCCATTAGACTTAAATTAAATTGACGTTGGACGTTAATCGGTCTTTGAGACGCGTTACGATTAGATTTGGAATTTAAATCGTAAAAGGTTTTAATTAAAAGTGCAATATTTAATTTGGAATTGAATAGTGAATTAGTATTAAATACATGTTAAATTAGATTTAATGATGTAGTTTAATTTAATTCATGAATTCGTACTTTGAGTACTTATTCGCAAAAACGAGTTTGACTCGAACAAAATCAAATCGTTGTTTGAACATTGGATGATCACTTAATTATCAGATTAATTAATTTGATTAGATTGATTGATAGCATGCTTATGTGTGTGAATACATGGTTGTGTTGAATGAATAATGTATATCGGATGGATATTAGTCGGGTGGGTGGGCAATTTTAGAAATTGTTGTAATAAATTCGATTTATTAAATTGGACCTGCGTGTCCAGCCTTATCACCTTCTTTCTCTTTGTATTCTCTTCTCACCTATTCCCCTCTATGTATATGAGGTTTCTTTAGAAGTGTAGTGTAACGGGTAGAAGTAGTACAAGTGCTAGCTTGAGTGAGAAAGGGAGAGATTTGATCTAGGATCAATGTGTTAAGTATCCATCCGCATATCATTATTATTTTATTTCATACTCGCTTTATTATGTATTTAGAATGCATGTTTAAGGGTGTATGATGATGAGACCTAACAAAGATAATTAAATTGGTAGCCAATTTGCACGCGAAAAACCCTCGTTTTATATTAAGCAAATATCCTTCCATTGAATGATTCTTGTTCAAGATCCGAAGTTGGCATTGGTTTGTTTTTGACCAAAGTCAAGACCTTTGTCAATCAAGGATGTACTTGAATCATGAGAGTTTTGTTGCATATCGGTGTCTTGTCCAAATCGTGATTTTTATTGACCAAAGTCAGATCACTTTTTGTCCAATGACATTGATTACGAAACTTTCCTCGTCAATGGGTCCCGCTTAACTGGAATCATTAGGTTTGTGTTTGGCCAAAGCCAAGGCCTAAATGATTCGAGGATAGGGTTAGGAAAATGTAATGGTTACATTGACATTATACATATGTTTCGGACTTGGATGTCCACCTAACCGGATCTAGGAATTGGATGAGATCCAATTGATCTGAGAGATCTACCTAGTTAAATAGCATACAGCTTTTTATTGGCCAAAGTCAGGGTTGTGTTATTTAAGGGATCCTAGCCCACTAGGAAACACGGTTTCCCGAGTACTCCACAGAGGGTTAGAGGCTCGACGAAAAATAGTGGGAGGCAAGTATTGAATTTGCAACATTCGTTCGAATACTCGCTAACACGCTCATTTTTATTTTACTCGTCATATTAATCAAAAGTATTAGTCGGACTAATATTTTATGTTGTTTTAAAAATATATATAGTTGGACTATATACAAACTCATTCAATATATAGTTGATTTTGTAATTGGATTATAGTAATCAATATAATTGAATTAAAATGATAGTTGATTTTATAATGGGATTATAGTAATCAATATTAAAATTATAGTTGATTAAATAATTGGATTATTGTAATCATTATATAAATAGTACCTTATTAAAATGATTAAATAGTTGGACTATTGAAATCAAGAAAGAATTGAAAGGTTGAATATTAAAATATATAATCCTTGGATTAAATGTTTTAAATGATTTAATTTTCAATTGGGAATTAATAATAGGTTAATTTATTTGATAAAATAACTTATTATGACTAAGCCCATAATTAAGCAAATAGTAGAGCATAAAGTCTTTGGAAGATTTATGTGATGATGACTTTAGTGCTTAATTAATATACTTATAATAAATCTATCTTTAGATTTAAAAGTATTAAAATTGCAATTAATAATTCTTGGAGAATTAATTGACTATTCTAGTGGAGAAAAGTCAAAGTTTGCAATTGGGCATGTAGCACAAGGTGCACATCATTTCGATATTCTAAACCCAAGTGGTTTGAAAATATTGAAAAGATAATTGACATATCCCAAAGTGACTACCATTTGGATATGGAAGACACGAAGGAATTAAAGAAAGGGCGAGGCTCTAACTTTAAAATATTTGTCAAAGTTATGTTCACTACTAGTATTAAATTGGATTTTAAATACTTAGTGTGGTACATAATATATGTATTGACGTTCAGAATCCGCTGTGAGCTGGATACTGGCTTCAAGCCGAGATTTCTCTGCGAATCGGAAACGGGACGAAAGTCGCTGTTTCGACCGTAGATACCTAAGTTTAGGAACTACCCTTTGGGTATGTACTTAAATTAGGAAATGTTATAATGTAACTAGTTTTACTAGAGACATTATCTCTATATCAGTGTTTAATCCAATGCGGATAAAACCTTTATATTCTAGAACACTAAAGTGTTTCAATATATAAAGATGATACTGAGATAAATACATTGGATGTAAATAACAGAATTTATATTTTGAATATAAATAAAAATCTCAAACATATAAAATGACAAATAAATAGCTCAAATTGATTTGATCAATGGAGACTTATTTGTGGCATTGTTGTCTGGACACAATTAAACAAGACTCGTATATCCACACTTTTAAAGTGGGTACTAGGACTGATTTGACTATTCAAATAAGGTCTACGAATCTAGTTTATTAGGTTAAATACCTAAAATACTATTTACTTGGTAATAGTAAAAGGGCCACCGATCTGTTAGCCCTATTCATGGTGAAGTAAGTGGGCCCATATCTAGCTAGGCTAGATGTTAACATGAATATTTCGTGACCTTAACGGATGTGACATCACGTTGTGGTTATGTGTTTCTTTTGAAGAACACAAATCGGAACTTTTAGAGTTTCGACACGAAATAGACAAACAGATCGGCTATAGTATTATTCCGCCACGGTAATACCGTAATGGAAAATACTTAAGCAGTAAGTTTCATACGTACATGAAAGAGTATGGTATTCTTTCAGATGAGGACTCCTCCCGAGACACGTCAGTTAGACGGTGTGTCTGAACTAAAACCGAATTTTGTTGGACATAATAAGGTTTATCACGAGTCGCTCTGAGCTACTATTTCCTTCAACAGGATATGTATTAACAGTGCAAAACTTATTTAGAATAAGGTTCCATATAAATCTGTTTGACAGATATCATATAGGATATGAACAGGGAAGAAACGAGGTTTCTCATTCCTGATAATTTGGGTATGCCAGGCATAGCGTTTGGATGATACCAAACTAAGGACCCAAATTGGATAAGTGCCAATATAGGTTATCTTAAGGGAAACCTTAAGTATAGTACTTGTAAATCCCACATGAGAACAATGTAATTGTTGCTCACCATGCGGTTTTTCCTGAGAGGAATACCGATATGCAGTGGTCAGTGGGAGGATAGTGATACTCGATGAAAATCGGAGTAATACTGTTCAAGGCACGAAGTCCTTAATGGAACACAAATAGTTCATCTATGATGAATCTATACCATTAATCTTCAAATACACAAGAAACTCGTAGATCGGATAGAGTCAGAAAACACCTAGGGTATGGGTTTCTGATCTAACCTCATAAAGATGTCAATCTTATGGAGGTGTACCATCCGACTACGTTATGAGGAAGTGATACGAGGTATCGACTCCCTGTTATGGCAAAGTGCCATGAGTCCGAAATGGATTCCATGTATAACAACTATGTTTGGATACTAGTTGTTGTACCACAAGGCGTTGTGCCTATGGTACATTAAACGTCTTCAAGGAAGACATACATGGAAGGCAACATACCAACGTGCAAAGCTAAGGTTTTGACGGAAAGGTATCGTTATCAACATTATGTTAATAACGGTTCAACCTTTTACCTGTTGCCATGGTAAATCCATTTTGAAGATGCTTTATAACAATATATTTCATTTATGAAATATGTCAGTTAAATCAAAATCGCTTTCCTGAAAAGGAAACCTTTTGGAGGATGTTTACAACATCCTGACGATTTTGTATAACCGACAAACAAGGTTTGCGGGTTATTCGATCCATGTTTGGATTGATGCAAGCATAAGGTTCTTGGAACTGTCGTTTTGAAATAATCATAATGGTTTATGATTTGACTCAAAACGAAATAATTCTTGTGTATATAAGGAGGTTAGTGGGAGAGCGCACTGACAGTGAAATTCCCATAAAGCTATTGTTGAAAGCTTGGCTTTCAATAGAAATTCTCCGTAGAATTCTGGGGAGTAACAACCTTTATTCAAGGAATAAAGATCTACTGGGATAGATTTGGAGTTGTTAACACTCTCTGGGAAATTGTACATTTAAAATGTACTTGTATTGGTGTCTCATACGCTTCGAGCATATGGAGTCACAATCAGGTCAATCCAAGTGATAGTCACTGGATTGAAGTTAAGAACATCTGTTAGTATCTCTGAGAACTAAAGATGCTATCTTTTACTATGGAGAAGGAGAACTTGAAGTGACTGGGATCACTGCATGCAAGTTTCCAAACATTAAATACTGCGGTACTATAAAGTTTGAATAACGGGACAGTGAGCTGGAAATCTTCCAAGCAAGATAACTGTTGCCGAATAAACAACAAATGCGGATTATTGCTGCAGCTGAGGCAGCAATAGAAGCCTTTGGATCGATAATAAATCTAATTAGATTAGATATAGTTCTGTTAGCAGCTGAGCTAGGCGTCAGCACAGGCTAAGGAATTAAAGGTCTCATCGACGATCCAGATATATACTTCTATATCATCTGATTCGTTCGGATCATACATCGTGGCGATGTGATGATCGTATAAATCGCGTCAAACGATAATCGAACAAATCCGCTGACGAAAACCTTTCCTCAGCAATTTGAGCGAACCTTACATAGTTCGGGTGTAGGACACTTGAGTGACTCGCTATGTGCCAAGTGGGAGATTGTTGGACAAAATGACCCATAGCGTCACTATTTGCACAGATCATTGTGTTGTTGTAGCAAATTAACTATGTAACAAGGAAATTGCACTCTCATCATTTGTGATTAGATCACCATAGATATATAAATGAAGAGAGGTCCCTATGATTAGTTCCTGGATTGAGATGATATGAGACAGTATCAGTCCACGAAGGATTAATCATTAAATATCCCTAGCCGTAGTATTATCGAGACTGGACATCGATAATGCGGAATAGGCTAGTATTGCACTTGTGCGCGTTGTGAGGGCACAACGGCATAGTTCTCATATATATAAGTATTGGATACTTGTGCAAGTGCGATAGGAGGTCGTGTTTCACCGATGGTACGGGAACAGCTTCGCTCTGGATAGACCCTTCGGAATCCCATTGGTATTATGACTAGGTGTCTATGGGAGGCCGAAATCAAGGTAGGTGTGTATAGTCTTAACCTGAGACTTACATCGCTAATACTTACGACAATCGGTAAACTTTGGTTTTGGTGGTGGGGGATCTTAACTGGTTCTGTGTTCACCTCTTCTGGGTTTATCAGGAATCGTAGTGTATTGGATGTGATGTCAAGACGGAAGTGTCACTCCAGTCATATGGAGATGATGTCACGCAGGATACGGTATTAGTGCTCTTAAGTGATGCGCATCCAATCGTGATATTATGACCAGGTCATGAATATCCGATTATAGAGACTAGTTACCAGACATCCGATATGTGTTTCGGACGGGGCAGACACTTATCCAGCCCCAGCCCTAGCACGTGATTATCCGATACTGGGCCGATATGCACAATACAATTGTATACTACGCTTGATACAGATCTAGATATTCTTTGATGAATATGTCCGGAGAACTGGGAAGACTTGGTGCTTTGCTAGGAGTCGACCTTGTCTCGTAAATCGGTAGAACGTAGTACTTGGTACGTACGTGATTCGGATACTCCGACGACCGTATTTACTGCCAGATTATCCGGGGATCTCATGGGTCGCTTCCCGATAATCCACCGATGACGCACAACTCGCACTCTTGAATAATCTGGGATTATAATAGAGAGAGAGAGAAAATTAATCTAGGATTAATAACGGAGATATTTTATCCGGGATAAAATGTCGTCTAAAGAGAGAACGATTAATTTGGAATTAAACGAAATTAGATTTCGACGCGGAATTAAAATTAGATTTTAATTCGGGCAAACGAGTTAATTTAGAATTAATTCGTTAGCGACGTAAATAATAATTTCGCCAGGCGTAATTATTTATTTAAATTCGATTGAATTAACGTCGCGACGTAAGCTCGGTATTTCGGAAATATCGAACCCGAACGCGTGAGTGCACGTGGGCCCACTTTCATTTGGAAACGTGTGGGGCCCCACATGACACATGTCATTCTAATGCTTTGCATGTAGATAGTGTACATAGCACTCAATGTCATTGCATGGAAATTGAGTGTTTGACACTCTAAGCCATTGCATGTGTTGTGTCATAAATTTATTATTAATTTAATAAATTATGGCATAAATATAAATTGATTTTTGGTAAATCATTTTAACTTAATACACAATTTCAACTCTCTCATTTCCTCCTCTCCTCTCATCACGAAATGGACTTGGACTGGTTTGGAACCAGTTTTGGGCGTGAGTTAAGGGAAGCAAAGAGTGGTTCTCATGGTGAGAAATCAAGTGCTAGCACACTACGAGTCTTGCGAAGGTGGTAGGGAGGTTCCCCCATGAGACGGGATCCATCCGACGAAGATTGGAGCTCCGTTTCTTCACCCAATTTCTGTTTTGCAGGGCAGTGGACTGCATGCAGTGGGCGTGAAAGGCAGTGCGTTTTTGGCTTCATTCGTCTCCAAATCGACTCACCGATCAATGTGAGTATTCCGCTACCTCCGTTGATGTGTTCACACATAATTTCATGTCTTGTTTGATCTTGGGACCTTATAGAAAACCAACACATCTCCCTCTCTTCTCCCTCTTCTCGGCTTATTCACCATTTTGGCCCTAAATCAGACAAAAGCTTGATTCTCATGTAATTTCGAAGCTACATTAAAGCAAGTAAGTTTCTACTCTCTCTTCAATTTTACCATTTACATTGCATTTTATTTACCATGGATTTTTCATGCTGGGGTTGAAATTCATTTTTTGACCACGATGTTGATTCTCATATTTAGCATGTTAACAGTTAAGCATGTTTTAGATACGGCCTAATAACCATGATACATGCATGGTTTGAAGTTGAATCACATTGTATCCAGGAATGAGTAAACACTAGAATTTGGGTATTTTGTCATGTTTTGGGATCGTTGATTTTGAATTTGATTTTCATGTTATAAACTTGTAATAGCTAAGTTCATGTTATTATTGTTGAGGTTATGGTTTGTAAAGCATGAATTCTTTGACTCGTCATTTGATGTCATGGAATCTAAAATGATTCATGATTATGTGCATGAACTGTTAGTTCATTTATTGATTTTACATGATAGATGATTATTCATCATTGTAATTTTGATGGGGATGATTTTGGTTATGGTAGAACTTATGTTTCATGCGGGGGCGCTTCACGATGCATCTAGTGTAAAATCTGAACAGAATTGCTGGATCTAAGCGGCGTAGCGACCGCAGGGTGACACGATGCTTATTCCAGGGCCAATTTTCCATGCTTAAAGGTTTATATCGTTAGATGTTAGTAAAACCCTAAGCTCCGCATTAGTAAAAGGCACACGCATTATCCACGCTCATGTTCATGACTGTGAATATTATTGTGTTAATCATACTTGAAATCATAATTATAGTTCTACATAGGAGAACCCATCCAGTTCTATTTAAGCACTGAGCATTAGGATGTCGGTCCTGTGAGTGAATGTTTTCATACTTATATGTTTCATGTTATTTAGATTGTGATATAACTTTACTTATGACATATTGCCATGAATTTCCGAAAGATAGTTTATGATATGTATAAGTTGCGTCTCATGTCTTGCAAAGTATGTTCGTGTTTATAATTTATGTTTTACAAGCTTACAATCCACGTATACATATTTATTAATCATGTTTTTTTCAAGAGATAAATGTGCACGTTTTCAGCTTATGTTTTCCCAAGTCATGTATATACGATTTCAGTTTACACTGACAGTCACATGTTTACGATCTATTGTAACATCCCTGATCTGGTAGATGCTACCGGCAGGGAATAGACCATACTATTCCCCCGAGCCTCTATTTTTCTAACAATAACTACATTTGTTACTTTTTTTTAATCAAAATCATATGTATGGACCCATTGCCCTACCTCGACAACATGAAATATAAACTCAATATTAATACTGTATACTTAGTAACCCTTGCTTTTACAATGAGTGTCACCTAATTAAGGATTAATACATTACTTCTACTTGAATCTAACTGGACTCCCACTCTCTCTGACTTGAACTAATGGACTCCATACCCTAGTGCTGCATCAGTATCCATCCTCCTGATCCCGTCCTCCAAGAATACTTGCAAAACAAGAAAAAACTGGGAGTGGGGGATTATACCATTGTACGATTTAAGTGAGTGGATGAAAACTGAAATACTGTTCTAATGAATTTAAGTTCAAGAAAAGCTTTATATGAAAACTCTTTTTCTGTCTGAAAACTATAGGCTTATTATTAAAATCTCATCTGAACTCTTTATGTAAAACTTATCTACTCTGAAAGTTTCTTATGAAACTGCGGTTTCAAAAAACTTTTCTTAATAGAAATCTTTTCTGAAATATTTATGTGAAACTATTTCTGAAAACTGGTCTCTGTCTCTGAAAACTGATGTATGAGGGGTGTTACGTATCACCGTCCCCTCATACACCTAACTAGAGCCGGGAATGAAAATCCATGACTTTAGGGCGTTACATATCACCATCCCCCAAAATATATCACTCCTGCCCTGAACTAGTTGTCTTGGGGCGTTACATATCGTCGTCCACCAAGCCACTGAACTAGAACTGGGGGTGCAGATCTATGCTACCC